>JAVLVB010000120.1:1026005-1038031 GCA_032876305.1 Orestias chungarensis | reverse complement strand
CGAACAGGGTCCGGCACTGGGGGCAGCTGTAGGAGTCCTTCCAGGTGGCGAGCAGGCAGTCCTGGCAGAAGTTGTGCCCGCAGGGGATGGTGACCGGGCAGTCGAAGGTGCTCAGGCAAATGCTGCAGCTCAGCTCATCCTCCAGGCTCATGAGGGAGAAGCCGGAGACCTCCGCGTCCGCCATGATGGAAAGAGCTGCGGCGAAACCAGACTAAGCAGAGAAGCCACAAATAAAAAGAAAGAAATAAATAAGGCAAAAATACAAAAGCACTTCAGTCCAGGGAGCAAAACAGATCCGCTTTATCAGGGAATGAATGATCCCTCCCAGTGAGCAGCCGGACTTTGGTCTTGCAAACTAGTTCATGTTTGGTTCTTAGGCAAATGAGCAGCAGTTACACAATAAAGCTCCTCCCAGTTCTCACAAAAACAAGAACTTGTTTTAGTTTTTGTGACACTTCCGGGCCACCGTGCTAAACTCTGACAGGAATGTTCCTCCAAAAAGACAGAAAAGAAACGGATGATAGTGACACCAGGTTTGTCTTATTATTTTATTACTGCGGAGCCCATTGGTGGAAAACTACAAACACACTGCCTGTATGTTCTCAGTCGGTGTTTCCAAACAAAAGCTTGTTACCAGCCTCTCAATGTTCAGCGGAAGGTGTTGCTAATGAAAGCCGCTGATTGACACCAGGTGTGAGGATCTCCGTCAGCGCAGACTCCCTGGATCTTTTGCTCTAGAGGTGTTTCCTCAGGTTCAGAAAACTTTCAGCTGCCAGAGACTTCTGACAGGTCCGTTTTCCGTGTGATTTGAGTCAGTGAAACAACAGAAGGATCGTCTAACTTATGGAGCTTCAGCTGTTCAAGGTGTGAAACATTAATGCCCAACGAGCCCGTCTTTTATATCCAGGGGACTTCTGCACATAAAAGAAGGTTGTAAAGCTACTTGCTGAATCATCAATATTAGGTGTGGCTACCAGAGGTTTATGACTGCATTAGTCAACAAGAGGTTGATTTAGGTAAAGTCTAAAAAAAACCAGCAGCAGCATCAAACCCTTCAATGTCAGCTTCACATCACTTACTGTGGGACATTTTTCCTCTGCAGATTTATCTCTTGGGTTACTTGCTTCAGATTCTGGGCACAGCTGCTAACGAGTAGTAGATGAAAAACAAAGACACTCAAGATTAAAGTTGTTTTTGCCACATAAGTTATTTATTTATCTTAACAAGACATTTAGACAGAAAAAGTATTTTTTTTTTTTATTACAATAGTAATTTTGATTGGAAGAGCACGAAAAAACAAAAACAATAACAAAAATACATGACAGATTTTGTTCCCCAAGCAGAAATAAATTATAAGAACATTTAAACTTTATTCTGATTTAAGTTAACAAGTGACACCCTGAGGAGGAAAATCTCTTTACAATAATTCAGTATAGATGGAATAGTTCAAAAGGTTAGAACAGGTTGTGATTAGGAAAAAACAAAAACTACATTAAACTTTTATTGAGATATTACAGAAACAAAACAACAAACAAAACCAACAGAGCAAACTTGCCCACCACAGAGGAAATCGTCACATATTCAATGGAGATTTGGAGAGGAAATTTCCTCGTCCAAAATCCACCAGCAAAGGCGAAAATAAGCCTTTCAGGTAATCAGAAGACAGACCGCGGTTTCATTTCTTTAGTAGAACAGACTCCATTTGATGTCTGTTCGAGTAAAATAAATGAGAACATCAACACTTGAGGATCGGTGATCCCAACAAATTCAATGCATCCACTTAATAATAATTACGATTGTGGCAAAGTCATTATCGACACAGACATCATGGTTTTTTGTTTACAGTGATATTTTAATTTGATCAGAACCTAATCTATAAAAATTGGTTATCAAATGGAGGCATAGTACAAAAATCTATTTAAATGAAGAGTCCATATTTTTTTTATTCCACAGTGATTTACAGTTTAAGCAAGACTTCTTTATAATTAGTTATCAGGGGGTGAAGAGATGGTTCATTCAATCGAAGCCTATTCATTTCAGATAAATGTTGGATGCCTTTCTAAATAGAACCCATTTCCTCCCATTCCCAAGCACCAAAGCCTCAGTCTGACTTGAGCAACATCCTCCAGCGTTCAGCTTCTCACTAAATACTGAGGCTAAAACGACCTGCCTGTTCCATGTGGAACCAACACCCACCCATCAAAGCTCCGACTTTATAGCCACTTTGTTGCCACTAGATGTCTTCAAAGGACGAAGCAAGACCAACGTGTGATGGTCATATCGCTGTGGATTCATCGCAGCTGATACAGTCACTGCCGATATTTAACGAAAATATTTCGAGTGACCCTCGAAATGTCCTGTAGGGATTTTACAGACGGATCTGAAAAACCCAAAACTGAACACAGATCGTTGCTTAAAACAAATGTTTTAAGACTGTAAGAATAATAATAATCTGGTCCAGAAGTGCTACTTATGCAAATCTCATTCACACTCCTACTGTATACTTTCTGTAGCAGATTAAGAAAAAAAAAAGTGACCATCTCCAATCCATACGGATTATAAAATAGTCTGTTTTATTCCTAGATAACGTAGGATACATCCTACTGTTAGGAATAAAACACAGAAGCGAGTCCCGACCACTCGAGAAAAATGCTTTAACAGCTTTTTCTCTAAACTCCCCCCCACAAAAAAACAAAAACAGAACCAGCTTCCCTTTCATGTCACATGACCACAACAGTAGCAAACTGCTGTTGCCACGATCGGCCCTCATCCCTCACCATTCATTTGATCAGGAAGGTTTTCATTCGTCTTGAGTCGGGTCAAGACAGAATCATCACCTTAGATCTCCTGCTATAGAAGATCAACTCACGACAAATCAAAATATGATTGAGAATACTATTGACTCCCATTATTGTCTAGAGAAATATGAATAATTAAAGAAAGAAGTTTTTAAAGGTATACTAAGCAAGTCTGCAGGTTGTTTATGGGAGTTAGTCAGGCCAAGCCTGTATGAATTTAATGATATACTATAGCATTTTATATAATCTGAGGTTTATCAATTTCATTTTCTAATTGACCTCAACTCGCTTTGCAGGTAATATCTAAGCAAGGTTTCAGCTGGATCCCATGACGGTAAAATGCAACCATATTTCTCAAACTCATACCAGTCTTGTGAAGCACTAATCCATGGAAACTGGAAAGTCTGCATTTAGAAATACTGACTGCATAGAAAACCTTTATACCAAGAGACTCACTGGCAGTGAAGAGAAAGTTATAATAACGAGGGAAACTCTTGATTATAAGTGCGAGTTACACGACTCTACGCTTTAAGCAGTTAGAAACAAACGTACTGATAAGTTTTGGTTGAGTGGAAATAGAATTTTTTTTGCCCCTCAGACTAACTAGTGTAGCGTTCCTCCTACGCTTCACTGTGAACACACGCAGTTGTGGTTTTGTTAAGTGCAAGTCGCTGCTTTAGTGAAGCTTGCAAAGGTTAATGTACGAGTCGCTGGAGAAAATCCAAAAGGCTGGATAGACGGCCTCAGCGAATCGGAAGGCGAACGTGTGAAAGGGATACGCCCTGTCTGCCACGTTATAGAAAGTAGCCTTGCCCTCTTCACAATCCAACAGCACTCCTACACGCTTCGAGTTAGGATTGATCAGCACCGTCTCGCTGCTGTCATGCCAGGCCGACAGCTTCACATTGAACCACTCGACACACCAGGACTTGTCATTGCGGCCGAGCCTGCTCTTGGGGCCCTTGCGGTCGATGCTGCTGTAGGCAAGCCCGATACCGATGAAGTTGTTGCTGCTCAGCCTGACCTCCCAGTAGTGACGCCCAGCCGACAAACCCTTGGTAGCCAGGACCTGGGAGCAGACAGCGAAGCGCTCCGGGCAGTCTGGGTAGTTCTTGTGCTCATCGGACACAGAGGCCTTGGTGAAATTCTCACTTAGCTCGATGCGTTTGTGGGCTGATTTTGGATCGAACAAGAGCACGGTCCCATCTAAACAAAACAGAACACAAGATTACTCTAGACAAACGATTTCTGATAAGCCATAAAGCAGATGTTCGTTTTCCTTACATTTCAGAAGGTCGCTTCGTTTTTCATAAGAACTCATCTCTGAGGGAATATCTGAGGTCTCTGTAACAGAAGGAGAACTTATTTTGAGCACTTAATACTGTTTTTAAGAGTATGGATGCACCTCAAGTTGCAATTTCGTTGAAAAGTCAGTTTATGTCAGTAATGCAATTCAGTAGATTCTGGAGACCAGCTCCAGAAAAACCTAAAATCCAGGTTCTTAGAAAATGACAATACCAGTTATTATAGTTTTTTTAATGCAGGTATTATTGTTATTGTTTACACCACCATCAGAGTGACTGCTTGCCAAGTACAAAGTCATAAACATTGGTTATCCTTCGTACTTGCTCACCCCTCCCTCCCAACCACACATTTATCTTCCAGTCAACTTTCTTAAATAAAACCCTGTGAGTAGCCAGCTTCCTTAGCAATCTTAAATCACACGCACTCTAGAGTGTTCCAGCAAATTTTTGGTTATATTCAAATTTGCTTTGCACCTGGATTAACATTAAAGTATATTTGTTTTTTTAAACTCTGATATTTAAGGATAATCAGCAATCAGCAATTTAAACATTTAAATCTGGCTACCAACCGTCTTTTTGTTTGTTTTCAGCAGTAGCAGGACGACCTGAAGGTTTGTCTTTCACACCAAACTCCAGAAGGTTTTCCATAGATTTTCCAATTTTCTTAATAGCTGCACTGTTTTCAGCCATCAGAGAAGGGTTTTTTGTAGAGGGTTTTTCTACAAAAAAAAAATTGTTAAAAAAAAAAAAAATAATCAGAAAGCTATAATTAAACAACAGAAACCTTAAGAAAAAATATATTCTAATCAAATTTTAAAGAAAAATATTGCAGAAGATTTTTTTCTGATGCTGAAAAACTACTACACATTAAGTTTACAAACAAATTTAAAAAGGGAGAAAACTACTTTTTTTGGACTGTAAATTAATAAAATGTTTTTGGAGTTACCTCCAGGTACCAAATTAAAGATCAAAGCTTTCACTGCAACAATTTCCTAAAAAAAAAAAAAGGGCCCTAATGTAGAGCCACAGTTCTTGAGAAGGTTCTCTTATTTTACCAGGTTCACTGACAAATCAGAGTTATGCATAATATAAGTTTCTATCAAGGCTTAACAATTTTTAACAAGGCTAAAGAATTCAATATTGGTCTCTTCTTATCAGCCACCGTTTTTCATAAATTCACTGTATTCTTTACATGGCTTTTTTTTTTGCAAGGTTTCAATGAGGCTTTGAACATCTTCAGGGTTTCTCTCAATAATTTATTTCAATTAACACCAAGTTTGCCAAATTACAACTTGAACTTTCCCTTTAAATGGTTCCTCCATCTGAGCTGTGGATCTTTGCAGCTCAGTGTCGCTAGGGTGCTACTAAAACTTTGAAGATTTGTGAACTTCAAAAAATTTACATTACCTGTGTGTGTAAATCTGTTAGCTTGGAGTTTAAATCTAAAAACATTGGATTGCATAGTTTTGCCAGGCTCTTAAGTGTCTCTCCATCACACATACTCCAACAGTGTTTTATATTTTTGCTAAATTATCAAATGGATTTAATTTATTTGAACAATGAATGGGGCAGAAAATAAATTGTCCCTACTTGAAGCTCTCTTCCTTGGAGCTGGTTTGATCTGGGGATCTGGGCAGTGGAACATGGGGAGTCTTGGCATCCATTGAGAACCCTGTGGTCCTGAAAAAGTTACAAACACACACAAATGAAATCCTATTCTGGATATTGTAAAAGTAAGATAGAATACAGATAAATCAATTAAATGGACAGATAAATATTTGGTGTTGGAGGTATACACACACCAGATTCCTGATTAGCTCCAGGACTTCTAGGTGGATACTCAGAGACAGAAGGTGCTCTTTCACCTGAAAGATTTTATTTTTATTTTTTAAATTGAGCCTTTATATTTTTCATTCTAATATTTACCAATTTCTCCTCTCGTACACCGCCTTAATAAATCACTGAACCAGTTATTTTTGTTTTGACTGGTTACCCGTTTTTCCCGTTTTACATATTAAACCACTCACCCGCTGCAAATGTGCCAGAATTAATGTCTGCAACAGAATTGGATATTTGTTTCATTTGGCTTTAATGATGCCTCTACACAGTGCGTATAACATGCTGACATTGTTACCTGCTATGAGTTTGGGGACTCTGGCCTCGACTGGCTGTTTCAGGAGCTCGATCAGATAGTTCTTCAACGTCAAAGCGAAGGCCTCGGCTTGTACGACCTTGCTGGAGTCCAGGCTGATTCGAGGGGTGTAAGGGTCAAGGTTTAGAGCTTGTGGAAGGGTAAATGAAGTCTGCAGGGACAGAAATAAAAAGCATTAATACATTTTTTTTAAATGGTGGTTTTTTTTTTACACAAAAGCATAGAAACTGTGTTTTGATATTAAAATCCGCTACCAAACTTAGAATTATTTAGTGTCTTAGGGCTCTTTCTGTTTGTGCTATAAAAAAGTGAACAAGGCAAACCATGAAATATACAGTTCTTTACAGAAATATAACCCTTGAACTTTTGCCATATTACAACTATAGACGTCAATGTGTTTTATTAGGCTTTTATCTGGTAGACCAGCACAAAATTAGGTCATGATATTAAGTAAGTATTAACAAACAAACATGACTTAACATGGTTTTATGGCAACATCAAAACTATTTTAGAGCAAGTCTCAATCACATAATGCAAACGTAAAAGACAAATGTTTTTGCCATTTAGATCTGAATGCATCCCACTGTAACTCCAGCTGTATTTTATTAGCTTTGTTTTCCTGCATTAAGGAGAACTTTTGCCCTTCCCATCAACTGAGACAATCCTCTCTGCTGGGGAAAGAATCCCCACAGAATGACGCTTCAAGCACCGTATTTCCCCATGGATGTGATGTTTTTATTGCTGAACATACTTCTCCACAGGTTTGCTGTGTCCATTACATGGTTATTGACAAAATACTAAACGTGTTTGGCTTTCATCGCAGCTTGTTTAGTTGAAACATTTCTGAATTGTCAGATTAGGCAGAAAGCTTAATCATTTGCATTTTTGTACAGCATTTCCATTTCTAGCTTGCTATAATCTATTAATTCAGCCAGTGCCTGATTTCTTTGATTAGACTGGAAAGTGTTTAGCATTGTTCAGAAAGTTTCAAATAAGATTGTGCAGATACTTAAGAAAAAATAAAATACATTTAGAAAGAAAACGCAGTGTTTGAGTTGCACTTAAATGCACCATAAAACTGAAGGTATTGTTGTAAAACCCGCCGGTGTGTTGATTCATTCTCTGCAGCGTTTTGGGCTGGATGATTGCTACAGTGTCCTAATTTGAATGAGAAACTTTAATATACTGAAGGTTTTTGTTGCAAATACCCTTACTTCCATCCATCCATCCCTCTATTTTTTGATTCTGATAAAACACATTTAAGTTTGTGGCTGGACAAAAAGTGTCATAGTTGTAAGAGGCATTCATATTTTTGATAGATTGTTTAAAAAATAAACTAAACCTTAATGAAACTTCATAAAGAATCCCTTCACAGCTTCAAAACTGTTTATGAACAGTATTTGTCATCAGTTAACAACTTATACTAACACAGATAAACTAACAAGTTATCACACCTGTAGGAAGGGCAAGGTTTGGGACTCGGCCAGCAGACGGTGGATTTCCTCCTTAGCTTTGGCAATGTTGTCGACGTTTTCGCTGAACTTTATGACGAGACCTCTGATTTTAGCCTCCCCAGTCTCCAGCTCCTTGTCTATGGCCTTCAGGGTGTTCCCCTCCTCTCTGTTCAGCATGTCCCGCATCTGCTGATACTCAGCTGAAACGGCACTTTTCCTATGGAAGGCCATCTCCTTTAGAGAAACACATACGCAGAAGTTCACCCCGCAACTAAACAAACTAAAAAAAAAAACTAAAAAAAACAGTCAAAGTTAATCAAAATAATTTAAACAATACAAACCTTCAGGTTGTTCTGCGTGACCCTCATTTGAGAAATGACGGTCTCATTGTTGGAGAGTTTCCCATCCAGGAAAACCAACGTGTTTCTCAGGTCAGACTGTAAAGAGAGAAACATGGTGCAGTCAGTAAGGATTCAAGGATGATTCCTTTAGTCATATCATCCATCAATATAAGGATAACATTAATAAACAGAGAACAAGAAATAAAAAACGTCTGTAACCCCCAAAAAACCAACAGTATGGTTGGGATTGTTACTGTTGATGGAGCCATTTTCTTTTTAAACGGTTGGTTAAAACATCATCATATTCCCATTAGATTCTTCAGCTGCTCAAGTTGTTATAATAAACCATGGATATGGAGGCAAGTGTTTTATACTTGGCACCATTTTGTGTGTGTCTATGCTAGGACTTTAATGTTTAAGGGAAGAGGGAAGTATTTCTTAATTTGTTGCTTTGAGGTGTGAATAGAAATCTGTTATAAAAGCATTGATACCTCTTTTACTACCTTTATTAAAAACTGTTTGTGTTAGTAGTTTTAGGGACAGTGACACTGTTCCATTTCCTGCTTGCATCTAATAATTATATGACTATTTGTAGCAAATTTAGACTGAATAAAAGATTTTTTCAAATTTATGCATAAAGTGGTTGAAAAAAATAAAAATCTAGGTTGTAACAACATAGAAGCAACATGTGCTGTACTAACGCAGCACATGGATGCATTAAAAATGAAACGTTTGGGGGTGCCACATGGCTCAGTTGTAAGTCCTCTATCTGGTCAATTCCGACCCTTTCATGTTTGCATGTCTTCGGTTTCTTTCTCTGGCCTTCTTCCTGTCCAGCTACTAATGAATAAAGAGCAACAAAAAACCTTTTTAGAGAACAAAGTGCCCACTTCTTCATCATAGAACTCGATTAGCAAATATGTCATTAGTAAATATGAAGGTAGAAATAATTTTCTAAATTGACAAATTAAATATGTCATTAGTAAATATACACTCACTGGCCACTTTATTAGGTACACCTCTCCAACTGCTTGTTAATGCAAATTCCTAATCAGCCAATCCTATGTCAGCAACTAAATACATTTAGGCATGTAGACATGATCAACACGATCTGCTGCAGTTCAAACCGAGCATGGGAATGGGTAGAAAGGTGATTTGAGTGACTTTGAACTTGTCTGGTCTGAGTATTTCAGAAACTGCTAATCTACAGGGATTTTCACGCACAACCATCTCTAAGGTTTAAAGAGAATGGTCCGAAAAAGAGAAAATATCCAGTGAGCGGCAGTTCTGTGGGCGAAAATGCCTTGTTGATGCCAGAGATCAGAGAATGGTCACAACTGGTTCGAGCTAATAGAAAGGCAACAGTAACTCAAATAACACTTCATTACAACCACGGTATGCAGAAGAGCATCTCTGAATGCACAACATGTCGAACATTGAGGCAGATGGGCTACAGAAGCAGAACACCACACCGGCTGCCACTCCTGTCAGCTAAGAAAAGTAGAGTGAGGCTCCAATTCGCACAGGCTCACTAAAGGTTTGGACAATAAAAGAATGGGAAAACGTTGCCTGGTGAGTCTCGATTTCTGTTGCGACATGCAGATGGTGGGGACAGAATTTGGCGTCAACAACATGAAAGCATGGATCCATCCTGCCTTCTATCACTGGTTCAGGCTGCTGGTGGTGTAATGGTGATGGGGATATTTTCTTAGCACTCTTTGGGCCCCTTAGTACCAATTGAGCATCGTTGCAATGCCACCTACCTGAGTTTTGTTTCTGACCAAGTCTTTGCCTTTATGACCACAGTGTACCCATCTTCTGATGGCTACTCTCAGCAAGATAACGCGCCATGTCATAAAGCTCAACTTATCTGACTGGTTTCTTGAAAATGTCAATGAGTTCACTGTACTCAAATGGCCTCCACAGTTACCAGGTCTCAATCCAATAGAGCATCTTTGGGATGTGGTGGAACGCCACAAAGGATTACGGCAGTTCTGATGGGAAAAGGGGGTCCCACCCGGTACTAGGAAGGTGTACCTAATAGAATGGCCGGTGAGTGTATACTGTATTTGTCATAGTGGAGTTCTGCAGCATATCATGTATTCATCAATCTGTCAGTCTCACCTATAAAAGTCACTGCAGCTTGGAACATATCCATCATTTCCTATTCAGATAGCGTGGTTTTACAGCTGACACCCTATTAAACTATGCAAGTGAAAAAAAGAGAGATGCTTGCAAAAGCCAACAAACAACCATTCAGCAGCACATGATCAGGCTGTGCGTTTACCACCAGGTTCATTTTTGTAGTGTATCATTTACTGATGCAAAGTTACAATTTTAGGGTTTAATCATGATGTGTTTCAAGGTGTTTTACCTTACTGACTGTTGAGGAATGTGCTCAGAGTAGGTTTAAACAAATGTATGGTGGAATGAAGCTGGTGAACAATGAATAAACATGAATAAACACATATGATTGAAAATATAATTAACTTGACATTTTTTCTGAACAATTATTATATTTTAATATTAATTTCTCATTTAATTTTAATTATGACATAAATAATTCACTCTGTTTTCTACATTTTGTTTCTTCACATAAAATGTGTTTAATACAGCATGTTTTTGGAGTGGCTTTCAAAGCAACATAAACACTATAGTTTCTCTTGCATCTCAATAAATAAAAATAGATGCATTACACACAGTGATAAATTTTCAAGCATGTCGTTACTGGGATTACTGCTTTCAGACAAAAAACCCTAATTCAGTTTCTTAAAATAAAGACAACTGAAAATCATTTTAAAGCCAAAATTATGCGTTGGCTTCTTTCGCCAGATTTACTGCATTAGTGCAGCATGACATGGAGGCAATCAGTCTGTGGCTTTGCTAAGATGATAACAGCCTTTGGTTCGTCCGCATTGTTGACAGACGTGTCTTATGAGAATGCAACATAGCTTCTCCTCGGGGTTTAGTCGATAACATTCACACCAGAGTCAATAATTCAGCTAATGACACATTCTGCAGCCTGAGAACATACGAAGTGCTGCTGGAAAACCAAAATCAGTATCTACATAAAGCTTAAACCGTGAAGAACAAAGTCCTCTAAAAAGAAGGCTGTGCTAACTATGAACAAATCACGGTGGATTAACAGCAAACAACAACATGCTCCATCATGCAGAGCCCAGTGACTACTAGAGAAGTGATCGTTGATTTGCTTTTGTTGTAAACAGCCGTTCTCCATTTGAGAGATATCTCTTAATCAAGCCCTTATTAATGTTTTAAAAAAGTAATATGCAAGTATGCCATGACTTATTGTCTCTGATCAACATCTGTATTGTACAATACTGAACACTGTAGCTGTAGCAAAAAAGTTGTATGGGGGACACCCCACACATTATCATGGCAAATATTTAATACAGACGGATTAAACAAACCTCCTTCCTGCTCCTCTGCTCCTCTGGGGAGGTGAAGGCGCAGCCCTTGTGTAACTGCTGCAGACAGAGGCTACAGATGGGACGCTGATGATTGCAGCAGAACAGCTCCATCAGCTTGTGGTGGTCGCTGCAGATCCTCTCCATCAGGTCCCCAACGGGAAGACTCAGCTGGTGGAGGCGGTAAATGGGGTTCTCTCTGTGGGGCCGCAGGTGCTCCTCGCAGAAGGACGCCATGCAGGTGAGACAGGTCTGGGCCGCCTCCGCCTCCATGCAGGTGTCGCAGTGGACCACAGCCTTCTTCTTCTCCTTTTTCTCCTCGGGATCGGCCGCGGCACCGCCGTCGGCTTGGCCGGACCTCGCCCTGAAGGTCTCCACCACGGTGCTGAGGACGGTGTTCCTCTTCAGCTCCGGCCTGGTGGCGAACAGGGTCCGGCACTGGGGGCAGCTGTAGGAGTCCTTCCAGGTGGCGAGCAGGCAGTCCTGGCAGAAGTTGTGCCCGCAGGGGATGGTGACCGGGCAGTCGAAGGTGCTCAGGCAAATGCTGCA
>JAVLVB010000120.1:962046-1025905 GCA_032876305.1 Orestias chungarensis | reverse complement strand
GCCCCCCCCCCCCCCCCAGGCACAGAGGAGGGAAAAACAAACATATTGAGTGTCTTTTAAGCAAAATAAGAAATCCCCTGTCTTTATCTGATGTTACCCAATATGTTTATTCTAGTTCTATGCATTAAAAAGTAAAAAATATGATATAAATAAAATAAATAATACAGGTTAGCTTTGGTTTGTTCTGTTTTTTTCTCCCTGCCAATTTTAGGTAATATTTGTTGGACCTCAATGTCACACACAGTTTTCTAGTAGGCCATCGACAAATAAAGTAGCTAACCCAGAAAAATGACACCAAAAGGAGGCCCATAAAAACAGAAGCAAAATAAAACACAGGAAAAAAGTGTGTCAAAGGTTAAAGGTCATGTATCTGTTGATTGTGTGGGGGTTGAATATTTGGATCCTTTTTTATTATGTTTTGTTTGCAAGTTTATATGCCCTCTTAGCCAGAATCTGATTATGATTTAGCTAGCGTGAATATCTTGGTCTTAAATTACGATTTAGTATTTGGCGCTTGATGAAAATTTTACTATACAAAATGATTAGGCAGAAGTAAAAATAATGGAGAGATAATGCACTCAAGTGAAAGTACAGATACTTAAATAAAATGTTACAATTGTGAAATGTTACTCAAGTCAAAGCAAAAAGTACCTAGTTAAAAATGTACCTTAAATAAAACAGTTGGTTTCTTTATTGTGAGGGTGTGAATGAACATCCGGCGTTGCCATGGGAATGACTAACTGGCTATGAATCTTGTTATTAAGATTCTAGCAGGGAAATTTCATAAGCACCAAAAATATGTCTCATTTATTGATGTACAGAATAGTATTCTTGTTTTCCTTGTATAATAGTTGTTTTGCTTTTAAAATGTAAAAGATTGTGGTATTTTGGTGGGACATCTAAAGGGTTACGAATCGTAGTTTGACACAATATGTGCCCCTATGACCCCTACAAAGCTAGAAATGGCCTTGCTAGGTGTAATGGTAGGTGGAAAGAAAAACACAGGGGGCTGTATGGCTGACCACTGAAGGCAGCATTGTATATTTAAACCGGAGGGGAAACAGAAAAATCATTAATCACTAATTAAATTGTTTCCAGACATTTAATTATGAACTTAAAAAACAGAGTATAAAACAAACAAATAAACAAACAAATACAGTTATATATACTTAAAACGGTCAAATGAGATTCTTTAGTTTTTTCTTTTTATTTATCAGACAGGTTTACAAATCAAACACATTTGAGATGTTGATATAAAAGATGCAGAAATGCTGACAAACCTTGTAAGGTTTATTAAGTTTAGCGAGGTTTTTTTTTAATACAAAATGAAAAGTGTAGATGGTCTGTCTCTGTCCGGGCTCAGGTGCTGTTGATGTGGGGGCTTTCAGCGTGCTGCATCTTGTTCTGGCTGCTTTTGTAAGCCTCGTTGAGCTGCTGCAGGTCTTTCATCATGCCGGCAAACTGTTCCTCCTGACAACAAAATAGAAGCAACCGTTAATGTATTTCAACCATTTCAAGTTTCACCAAAGGTTTCAGCTGTAGTCCGCGTTCAATATTGGCATCTCCTTTCTTTTAAATATTTATTCAAATATTAATAAAGCTCCGCATTTTAAACCAAATCCCCTCGAGGTTGCAGGTTAGATTATTGCAAAACAAGCCCGTATCTCCACTCCTCTACCACCATGCTTAATACAGGATCTCAGGTCCACATAGTGGTCTACATGTAGACGAATTAACCTTGTGATGCCAACATCATTCCCAAACTCACCTCTTTTGTTTAGATTCAGTTCGCAAGTCTAAGTGTTGACGTCATTTTCCTTTTTAAGAGAGGATTTTCTTACACCTGACATCCCATCCAACAGGTCCGACCTGTTTAATGTTGAAGTAGTTGTACTTTTATGTGAACTACACGCTAAACATTCCTGGGAACAATGAAACATACCTTGAAATATTGGTTTGAGAACGTCACCCGATGCATTTTTCCATAAATAACTTTTTCACATTTTAAAGGCGACCTGGCTAATTAATACGTCTTTCTTCAATCTTGGTGCAGATAACCAAATAAAATGTACTTAAGTCCATTTAAATCCATCTAAATGAAATCATTGAAAAAAGATAAAATACAAACCTATAAAGAATTTCACAATTTATAAGAATTCAGTTATTTTGGACCTAATCATTAGTCTTCAAATTAAGGGTATTTTTTAAGGTTTTTGTCAACATAGGTAAAAATCTATAATAATTCTGCTGTACTGAATGTGACCTATTATAGCTAAATTTAACTAGATTAATTCTTATGACATTACTTACCTTAACTTTTTCATTATTCATTAAATGTTTAAGTTAAATGGAATGTCAAAAAGAAATATATATATATATATATATTTTTATTGGAATATAAATATATATTTTTAATTTTTTAATTAACACCTAATGTTTTCTCATCTCGAATTTAAGGTATTTCTATACAACTTCTCAGTAGCTAGAAACTTTGCATGCAATTCAGCCAGTTTTACTAAGATCATTTTTGGGACCTTTTACATTTAATTCTTTCCATGTACTGTTTTTGTCCCTGAAGGATATTTATGTGTCTGATATTTGTGTCTCTGTTGATCTTACCAGCACGTTCATTCTCTCAGCTGCTGCCAGTGCAACACTTAGCCTTCTCTCATCTTCTTCCCTTTCCTCTTCAATCACTCCTAACCTGGAACAATCACAAAGAGACTATTACACAAGTGATAAACTTTGACAAACAAAATCCAAAAGGTTTTTATGGCTTTCCCAGACACAAATAATGTCTATGCAATCTCACCTGAAGGTGGCGCTGGCCAGCTGCTCCTCTCGCACAGCGAGCAGGTTCCTCAGCTCATTCACCTCAGCTTGCAGCATTGCATTCTGGTCCTGGCTCTGTATGATGAAGTCCTCTAGACGTTTGGCCATGTCCAGCTCCCGCTCCGTCACCTGCTCGATCCCAAGGCGGAGCTCGGACAGCTCCTGGGCGTGCTGAACGAGAATCACACGTATTTTTTTCTTTGTAAAGCTAGGAAACTCAAAGTTAGTGTAAAATCAGTTTTGTGGCCTGACGGTTGAAACTTACCCGGTCCAGCAAACTGAACGGCTCGTTCTCAGCTTTCATTTCACCCGAGTCCCTGTTGGGGTTGACAATAATCCAAGGAACGGGGGCAGGCGGACGCTTGATGCTTAAATTCTACACAAGTAAGAAAGGACAGCTGGGTTTGATTTACTGACAAAACCGGGAATCTTTTAGAACAGATTTACTGATTGGGATTGCCTGCTGAGGCTTGTCTGAACTCACAGTATTAGGTGGGGTGATAACTGGCTGGTTGGCCTCCACCTCTTGCTCGTGGTCGGATGTTGGCAGAGCTTCAGAACTAGTTTGCCTCTTCAGGGCTTGTTTGCTGTGGATGGGACGTCTGTGTGGAGCGCTCTGAGTTCTGGTGACCGGTTTCCTCTCTTTAAAGCTTTTCCGAGGTCTGCTTTCACTGTACAACAAACAGGTTAGTGTTTAATAATATATAGTAGTTCATCCATTTCTGGGTCTTTACCATCTAATCAGATCAACAAGATGTGGAATAGAATTGAATGCATTAAAAAAAAAAAGACAAATATCTTGTTTTTCTACTTTTTCTACTCGTTTTAAATCCTAAAACTAATTACAAATGAATATAACATATAGAGGCAGTAAAAATAAAAAGCAGTTTGTAAATTCAATTTATTCTTTTGTGCCTCTTTTTAGACAGCAGTGTTTTGTTCAGTATTATTGTGCACCACAAACAAGATTAGACGACTAAAAAACCAGGGTGTTTAATGAATTCAGGGCATATACATTGAGTAGAATTACTATCATTTTCAAGCCACTGACCTAGGCTAGGAGTTGAACCCATAACGTTTTTGACTGGAGAAAAGCATTTCAGCTGCTGCTCCACAATGTCACTTTTTTAAAATTAGATAAATGTATAAATGTTTTAATATAAACCACTTTAAAGCCGATTTAGTATATTTGTAGTAATAATTAAGGCTCACAAAAACAAAGCTGTGTTTTATGGCATTAATAACAAGGAAGTTGGGCTTAAAATTTAACATTTAAGGCTAAATGGGCAGAATTACATCACCTTAGTTTTAGCCTTCTTTTGTACTCCGTTGCATTTTGCCCTATCTTTCAGTTTAAATGTTAAGGAGAACATGAAACATTTTGGCTGAATGATGGTTACTTTTGTTCAGGTATGTGTCTGGGAGAAAACAACACAAAGAAAAAAAAGCAACAACCTAGGGACCTAGAAGCTGACATCTTTCCACTCACATATGACGATGAGCTCCTGCTAAAATCATAAACAACAAAACAGTGTTGAAAACACACGGCTGAATGTGACAAATAGATAAGTAAGATATTATGTCACAGTCACAGCTCCAGGTCGGTCCACTCCTTCACAGGTTTGTTCCTCCCTTTTGTATCCACATGTTCTCATTTCCTATTTCCGTTTCCCACCAATAAGTGAAATATTTCATACCCAGGTAGCCAATCACAGCACATCTCTTGTTATTTGGGTATTCTAATGAATAGGGAAATAAATAATGCTCAGATATTACATTTAATTTAATGTATTTGTATACTTTTTTGTGATAATTCTATCTGTCCAGCTAACTCAAATAAAGCCACCTCCTGCTGGTGAAAACAAATTATTATAGTCGCAGAATATTTTTATGGAATATGTGCAGGTTAAAGGGAATTCCTTTTCGTAATTGTTTATCAAAGCAGGTATTAATGGACGCATGTTTGGTAATGGAAATAAAAATAAGCCGATGCAAGGTAAATCTACATACAATAATCCTCGCACGACCCATTTGTGCAAAGACTGCTTGGATGCTATATTTGGCAGCATATATTTTATCTTATTTGGACATTGTTTGCCTAGAGTTGATGCATACTTTTAGTGGTTTGGAAGCTAAACCTCACAAAGAGTTGTGATAAAAGAAACAACCCAGGAAATGTGGCTCAATCATATTTGATTTCGTCATGACAATATGTAGTGTTAGTATTGCAACTAAATGTTTTCCTGATATCATGCAGCCCTAGTTGGTGAGAACTGTCCTGTGGTCAATGGCTGGTTTCTATATCATTGAAAGATGGCAACAAAAAGACCAAACTCGTGAAATGAACACATCCCTACATCTGCTAAGATGCCATTTGCCCTTATGTAACACGATTATGAGAGGTTAGAACGGAACACAAATCCTGTTAGCTTATATTTAATTACGAACATTTCCGTTACAGAGTTTTTTTAAATTTAAATTTATCTTCACCGCTAGTTAATTATTAAGTAAATACTTGTGTGTTGTGTAGTACCTGTCTCGTAGTCCTTTGGAGTCTACAGGCAGTCTCTGGAGAGAAGACTGAAGAGGACTGTACTTTCTCAAGTCTTTAGGAGGAACGTACACCGGTTTAGATTGTCCTGCGAGCCTGCAAAGAAGTGGCTTATTAAAACAAATGTAAAAGAGCAGCATAAACCTAATGCTATGGACAATATGGCCTCTAACTCAAGGGTTTAACCTTTCAGTTTGTGACCCCCAAAATAACTTTGCCACATATTACAACCTGGGGATCCTCTAAAAAAGTAATTATTTCGCTCTATTTAGTTAAAAGTAATTATAATATAAAATGATCATACGTATATTAAATTAATTTATTTAAAAAACATGTAGTCATTATTTTAAAGTTGTTTTAAATGACTTAATGGAACATTTTTTGTTTAATTATTATTATTCTGAAAATTATTTCCTGACCCTTTATTTGTTATCTTGCGATAACAAACAAAGGGTCCCAGCTGCCACTTTGGGAACCCTCTCATCTAACCTACCTGTTCACAATGATCTGAGGTGCATCAGGACCAAGTGATTTGCTTATCTGGTTCAGGATTGATGGCAGAGTATGCAGCCTGTCAATTGTCTCCTGAGAAAGAAAAATTGGATGTTAGCTTGATATGAAAACATCTGATGCGTATGGGACTCTGATTTGACTTTTTGTCCCACCTGATCCTTTTTATGGATGATGTCCACCAGCAGGCCGTGTAATACCGCCAGACGCAGGGGCAAGTCTACATAACCATCAAAGGATGTCATTTGGATTTCACTATCTTGATTGGAAACTGTTTGCAGGAAACACCTCATCCCATCCCAGTGCTGCTGCAGGAACTCATTCATGAACAGCATGTACTCCTCCTTCTCTCCAAACCTAAACTCACACAAAACATTTCATTTGCTCAAACATTTCAACTCGAATTTATGGCGAGTCTGTCTGAAATTAAAAAGGCCACTCACAACGTGAAGTTGGCCAGATTCTGGATGACTTTGGCAGTTAGGGTTAAAGTCCGCAGTGTGTTCGGCTCCGGATATGGTTGTGTTAAGCCAAACAGAGAAGGACTCAGAATAGCAGGACATAAGAAGCGAAGAAAGAGGGAGGCAGAAATGAGACGATCCCCAATTTCTGCTTTCCCTTGGTCTTCACACAGCTCCATCCAGTTGGAGAAGATCTTGTTTAATTCCTCAGGAAAAGGTCTGCAGATAAAGAAAATATGTGGCAAGTCAGCTCCTTGAAGCAATGTTTGATTTGTTTCCTCTTCACTAAGGTTTTACTCACCCATGTATTTGAATAATCTTCTGCACCACATCTTCACAGGTTTCCCTCAAGTGCTGTTGGTTGCTTGCCAGCTCAGCAGCAGGGCATTTGAGAGGGTCGACTTCACAGTTCTCCGTTGAGGCATAAAGTCGGTTGATGAAGTCCCCTTTATTGGTAGTATTAAAAACAAATGTAGTTAATGTTTATTAAAAGAAGATTTGGAGAGATCGAGATGGAGTACTGACATCATTCTCTGCTTGGATAGATAATCTTTACATTAACATACAAAATAAAAGACATTTTTCTGCACAAAACTATGAAATTATTGGTATCAGCAGATAGTTAGATGGATGATCAATATCTGATTATCTCTTGAGGAAACCACATTAACCTTTATTCAGTACCTACCTAGTGTGTCAATAAGGTACTTCTGGCCAACCAGCTTCATGTATTCGTCTATGGCTTTGGTGGCCAGTGTGTTTTCTCTAAAGATCAGTGCTTCCTTCTCCCCAAGTCGATCCACCTCTGCAGCGCCCAAATCAATGAGGAATTCCTGAAAAATTAGTTAAAGCCCCATAGTGATAATTAAAACATTTCAAAAGCAACATGATGCTTAAGTTGTGTTTTTATGTTTACACATTTCCCCAACCTTGGCCTTGCCGATACTCTGGAGTACGTGGACGAGAGCCCCTGCCAGCTCCTTTTTCTCCTTTACATTGAGAAGTGGCTCCAGGTTTCCACACATTTCTACGTAATTAACTGTCACATACTCTGCAAACTCTTTGTATTTTTCCATCGGCAGCACTTTCAGGTTCTGGAACCGAGCTTTTATGCGGAGGGAAGCCTGTGGACTCAGCGCTTCCTTGTTCCCGGCTGTGGCCGAAGCCTTGAAAGGCGTGATAGGATACCACTTCTCCTGATAGGTCCTACCTCGGATATCTGACAAAGGTATGGTCACGCTGCCCAGCGGATGCAAACTGGAGTCATCTCTGGAATGCCGCTTCTTCTTGGAGTCTTCCTCGCGGAACAGATGCAGGCTGATTTGAAAGACAGACGGTAGATTATCTAGCTCAAAGAATTCTCCCCAGAATAGTTGGCATCCACCAGCTGCGCCCCCACCGGCCCCCAGGCCTCCTAAAGACCCAGAGACATTGTCCCCCGCCGTGCTGGAGCGATTCGCTGGCTTGGCGACAGCTCGGCTGCTTGAGCGAGCGAACAAGGTTCCATCTAGGTGAAGTTCACAGTAGTAACGCCGTTTAGGTGGAAGATCCTTTGCTTCGTTAACCCACAGACTCAAGGAGTTCTCAGTGCGCTCAATGTTATCCTGTGAAAAGTAAGTAAGTGTTTTACATGGTATTTAGATGTTTTGTGACATTTTTTTTTTTTTACCCATGCAAATAACTGACTTTATTGGGCTGAGCGGCACGTCTAAGGTCTTCAATCCAGCGGTCCCGTTCAGCAGCCGAGGAGCAGCCAAAGCAGTGGGTGTTCTCAGAGTTAATCACCTACAATACATTAAATCCAAACAGACTGTGTCAGAGTTACTGACAAAAACTAAAGCATCCAACTTTCAGAATCCAAGCCTAAAGTTTACCTCAAAGCAATATTTTTCCCCCAAAATGGAACTGTGGACCGGTCTAATGACAGTGTTGGTGTCTGCGCTCAAATCCAGACTGCCCACTGGAACTGACACAGACTCACGGGAACCATAGTGCCTTGAAGTTTCAAACAACAGAAAAAAATGGTCAAGTAGAAATCAGGAAGGTAAACGTATACAAAGAAGTCTAAATTAGGTGTAGACCACGTAGAAACATCACAGTAGGCTGCAGTTTAAGAAAGATTGCTTACAAGGAAGAATGAGAACAGCACAGTCACATTGGGGATGGTGCCTAGTTCAACCTGGACAGGTCACTAGTCCATCACATTTGTCAAAGTCAATATACTATTGTATTATATGTAGTTATAACTTTTTTTTAAATGTAATAACAGAAATTACATTGTGCCATACATTTCTATTTTAAATCTTTGTGTTAAAATCACTAAGCCATAAAACTGATCAGCCGTAGTGATCAGATCTAAACATCCAGAGACACATAAAGAAAATTACTAGGCTGGCTTTCTACTGCATCACCCGAAGGAAATTTCCTGTATTAAAGTACTAACATCCCAGCAAGAGCTCGAGAAACCCACCCATGCATGTATCTCTTGTTGAATTGATTAAAGCAACAGCATACTAACAGAATGGCCTAAAAATTCAAATGTAAGGCAGCAACGGATCTAAATCCATGAAAGTAGAGCACATCCCCTATGTTCTAAAATCTTTCACTGGCTTCCTGCAGAAAACACTTCAGTTGGTTTATATATCACTAAATGGCTTAGCACCAAAATACAATAAAGATCGATATCAACCTTCCAGACCTCTCAGGTCTTCTCCTTCAAGCCTACTTTACATCCCTAAAATCGGATCCAAACCAGCATTTGGTTTTTATGCCTCTCTTTTCTGGAACAAACTACTAAGAGTTCAAAATGTGTTTCAAGGTATCTCAATGTGTTTGTTTTTTTCTTTCTTCCTATGAAATTGGCACTTTAATATATAGTAAAGATGCTGAAAAAACAACTGCTAACAGAAGTAGCAAATATGCATCTATTTTCACATCATTCGGGAACATAAGAAGTGTGGTTTACCTGCTTAGTTTATTTAATCCAGGGTTTAGTTGGGTGGCACTGTTCCTTTTGGCCTTATCCAGGCGGCGTTTGATTCGCCCCTAAGGGTTGATGATGTTACACAGGATAAATAACTGCAAAGACGTATGTCGTCAAAAGGGACGCATGCAGATCATCTGACAAGTACTCACCCGCACGCCGCCGTCCTGGCTCTTTGGCCGGGGAGCGCCTGGAGGGCCAGCGTTGTCAGGGGTGCATTCTGAGGGGTCAAGGCAAACTTTAAGCTTTTATCCTGGTAAAGACTAAATAGTCATTTAATCGATTGTAATATGTGTGGGTAAGATGCGTAATGTGAAAAGTTACTTTTTCCCTAACATAATGGTAATCCTAAACGTACTTTTGAAAGATATTTCCCAGTTACTTAAATTGATCTGATCAAATCGTGTTTCAGGGTTTGCCGGATGAGTTTTGTTCATTAACAGGCCTTTTGTAAACAAACCTGCTGCTAAAATTCCCATTTCCTATTTAAAAAAAACCTGCTAAAAACACACTTACCTGCAAAACAAACACACACACAAAAAATTCAGAATTGTGTAAGCTCTTCAAGAGAACTTATTTTTTTAACGAACAAAACTGTGATAACACATAAACCAGACAGGATGTGGTTTTTGGCTGGAGGCTGATAGCTATAGAAATCTTAATCAAAATTTACTAACAAAGATTCAGTAAATGTCTTATGTGAATTAAAATTCTTAAAAATGTTCTTAAAACTTTTTCACTGAATTGCTAGAGTCACTTCTTCAAAACAAAAGAAGTAGGAGAATGGATAATTGTTGTAAACAATGCATTTAAGATAGAGCACTACGAGAGATTGTCCTTTTTGCTTACCCAAAGCTCCTCCGCAAATAATCCAGCGTCTAAATCCCATCATTTAGTTCTAATAGAAAGGTGTTTCACTCTGTTGTTTCTCAAGATACTGTCTTTAACATTTCCTTCCTCTATTTGGCATGATATGCTGCTCCTGGTAAAAGCTCGCCAACGAAAGCCATGCAGAATTTTCCCTTCCAAGATCGCAGCTTCTAATCTTCACCTATTACTTGAGCTGAATGTGAGCAAGATGCTTCCTCATCCCTCCCAAAGCTTCTCTTTCTCTATGTACTTTCAACGTTCTGTCAGAGCGACCGGCGATGATTCTATCTTCCTCAAAAAGTCGTAGAGGAAGCAATTTGAAAGTCAACCCCTTGATCACACATTCAGCTATTTCCTTGGTATCATTGCACAGAATCACTGTACTGATGTCAAAGACAGATGCTCCCCCAGTCTTAGTACTTTGTCTCACTTCATTTCTCACTTGTGTGTATTAACCTGGTTCGATGTCCATGAGGTTCTGCACGCTGAGGTTGGACAAGCAACTGCTGACACGGTTTCGGATCCACGTCGTCGGCTGAGAAAGACACATACACACAAACGTGAAAATGTCCAACTTAAAAAAAAAAAGACATATGTGTTTTTTTAGAATGAATGTGCGACGGCGTGATGCTCTACAGAAGCATATGGACAAATCTGAATGTTAGCTAAAAGTTTGTTTTAAAAGTGAAGTGATTTATTTTAAAAGCTAAAACTTGCAGATAGATTAATATTTCTTTTATTCTTGCATGATCACTACCAATGCAAAAATAAATAAAAAATAAATAAAGATAACAGATAAAATGAATAAAACTAATGAAATATGACAAATTTAAAAAAAGACCACCTCAAACAAAAGAAGTAGGATTTCTTAAATTGTTCAACTTGCCTACTTTACGTCTTTTTTCCACTCAAACTTTTTTCCACATGCATAAAGCGCTATTTGAGTAACTGAGTTTCCTTAGCTATGCCTTTTTGTGGTTTAACTTGTTCATAGAGGATGTCAATGACTGTCTGATCTACAATAGTAAACACAGAAGTCTTTCTCTCCTTATAACCATGCAATAACCATACCATCATATTTCTTCATTATAATGCTTTTGATATATTTCTTAAAACAAATTTTCTGAGGAAGTGGATTTATGGTTTTCCGTAGCTGCACATCATAATATTCAAGTTGCATCGAAAGTAATTGTTTAAAAGACTTCACTCTGTGTGTAATAAACCTCAAGAAATGAAATGAATATATTTCCATTTTTTGATACACCTGGATAATGTTTGTTTAGATGCGTCACTTGTTACCTCATCCTCTTGAGAAATGAGGATTTGTCCATCTTCAAGGATACAGTTGGTGATGTCCCATAAGGGGACTTCCTGAGGTGGAGCCCACTGTTGTCTGGGAGGTTCCCTGGATGCACCATGTTCCGGTTTAACCTCCTTCAAATCTGCAGGAGGACATTGGTTTCAGACATGCACATACAGACAACTTTACTGGAAACCTAAAAATAATGCAATATCTGCACCAGTATTCTGGGCAGAGGTTGACTCTTGTTTGTTTTTAAGCTCCGGCAATTATAGGCCGATGGGATGACACTTATCTCACTCAGTGTTTGGCCACTCCCATTTACCGATGCAATCTGCTTCTTCATGACAGACCAAGAGCTGCGGATATCCTGTTGCTGTCTCAGTGGCTTTTGCCCAACGTTCACACACTCCTTCCTAAATTTGCATAGTCTCCATGTTTACTTTTAAAAAATCGTTTCTTGCTGACGTTTTTAAGTATAAATAAAAGGCAGAAAGTATTGAGAAAACCATTGAGTAGATAAAGTGGGGGTGAGAAGAAATGTTTTAAGACAACTACACACTTATGCCTGAACTACCTGTTAAAAGGATGCTTGGGCAACCATATCAGCAGCTTGATGATACAAGTTCCTCTGCACGATCAGCGGGACTTCACTTTAGGCCTGGAAGGACTTGATTCTGTTCAGCTGATTTTTCTTAGGCATAGACACTTTAATGGTTTTGTTAGATTAACCAACATAATATCAGAACACATTCAGAGCACCCCCCTACATCTACCAGTCTGCAGGATCTCCACGACATTGAAAGCTGCCAATCACAACTAACATTAAAATCGTAGATTTACATACAGTAACACCCTTAGTAAGAGTGAGTTACTCTCTGCTGCACTCTGGAGTGTGCAGTCAGAAGGAGACATCCAGAAAAAACCTGTTTGTTTTCTACTGATCACCTTGAGCTGATAACACCAAGACTCTCGTTCGAAAACGTTGTTTAATAGTCATAATGTGACTTTTGATAGTTGCTGACACTTTTTTCTACTTTTCCTTTTATTCATGAACTTTTGGTTCTAGCCGCCTGGAGGAACTCACTACTTTGCTCGGTGTTGCAGCTACAATATGTGCAGTTTGGAGTTGTGTGCGGTGTTCGCTAGACCGGGGATATTTTCATGCACTTACCAAAAATTGTTCATCTTACCTAAAATGATCATCAGTCAGATAAATAACATATTTAATATTAATTAGTCTAATTATTTCGACTGCCAGATGTGGGTTTGATTGGGTTGCGCCCTTGGAATCAGCATTCATTGGTCTTGAAATTGTCTGACCACATGAGTCACCGCTGCTACTAAGCATATTCGTACAAAACCAGGAACTAAGAATCCTTCCAAAGCCACAAAACCAGGAACTAAGAATCCTTCCAAAGCCACCATGCATGCAGGTTTGTCGCCTCTCTGCCCTGCAGTAGCCATCCACATTCTGGTCAATTTGTCTTGTTGTGGTGCTTTGGTGGTCTGGTGTAAAAAGGTCTTATCACAGTAGTTAATAGGAAATACGCCAAACAATTATTCCGTTGCAATTTGGGATAACTTTCCTTCCAAATGTGCACTTTCCATTAATGATGCCCTAAATGAGCTTCTGCAGATTCACATGGACTGATGGTGACTACATTAATACATTAATAGTTATGCTGAGGGCGACATCATTGGCTGAAACTAGTTTTTAATCAAAAAAAAAACAAAGGGTTTGATAATAAGTAGATTTTTCATTAGCTTTTGTCAATAGTAACCAAAAATGAAAATAAAAAAATATATACTAGCTATACTGACTACTTGCATTTCCTGTCAGTCTTGTATAAATAAGAAAAACAAATAAACAACTATATGCAGAAATTATGCGTTACTTTAAGAGTTACACTTATCCCTGCTTTAACACCAACACTTTAACTTTGTCTTCATTCAATATTTAGACACAATATTTAAGGGCAAGGCTAAAAAACGGTCAGAAAATTGAGCTGCAACATTATTTGTTCCTGCAGTCTTTGTGACCATTAGCTTCCCGTTTATCTTTTCCATCAGGTGTGTCCATCAACTACAATAAGCCTCCTCCCAACGGACAATGCATCCTATTTTGCATGAGACGTATGAATTCATAAGAACTGAGAATAATAAGAAGGAAATTCCTTAGCAGTATTCTTCTTATTCTTGTTATCGCAGTGATGAAATATTGTGCAGATCTTGCTTGGAAGTCCAAGTGCACAAATAAAAAACAATAAAGTAATTAGAATAAAATAAAAAAGTAGTACTCACTGTCGGAATAAAAATTGCTTTTCAAAATAAAAGCAGCGTCTTTAGATGCGCATCTAGAGCTAACACAGTGATTTTTAGAGGTTTTTAGACCTTTTTTATAACTTTGAATGGTCAGTCCTTCAGTCTTCTCTCATCAGGCTGACAAATGTTACTCTTCTTATCTGTGATTTAAACTCTTAATGATAATTCCCTTATTTTATTGTAGCTTTAATTGATTTTATTCTCAAGTCAGGCGTGTCTATTTTTGTATGCAAAGCGCTTTGACTGACAGCTCTGAACAAATGCATTATTAACACTAGATCATCTGAATTCACAAGAATAACCTCTGGAGGTTGTAGAGTAGGGTACAAGCCTACCCTGCAACCACAGAAGGGTTCGTACGTTAATCTGTGCACCGCTAGGGCTAAGGTTGACTGATAAGGATTGAGAGTGGGGAGGTTTAGAGGTTGGCTGTGTAATGAGCATCTCACCCAGGGTGAACTTCATCCCAAGTTGCCACACTGTGATTTATGTTTTCTATTGTGTATTGATTTCTGCTGCATTTTCCAGATAATTGCCTCACTGGTTGACCTGATACATTGCTCAATATTTTCCACTCTTTTAATGTAAATTAAGCCATCATTAAAAGAACCAATTCGAGTCATGTTTCAAAAAGTAATGTTGTTCTCTTGTTCATTTCAGAGTAAGTTGACATTTTACTCTGCCTGCCTCAGTTTTGAATTAATGACTTCCATTTTAAAGGTCAGATGGTTTAGAGCAGCAGCAGTTCCCCCATCACTCGTATGTTGGGCTTCTCCACACACCAGCTCACTGGTAAAACAAAAACATCATACGGTTCTGTAAAAACAGGCCTCACATACAGCACTTTTGTGCCACTAGAACCTCTGAGCTGCTACAGGAAATCAGTTTGGCCCACATGCAGTGAACCTGTTCCTACATGAGAGACAGAAGTGTTGATACGTGAGAACATCCACTTTTTCTGAGATTAGGTTTCACGCAGCCCAATCATTCAAAGCAGTTTGTCTTCAATATAAAACCGAATAGCGAAGTGAGCGCGGCTTTACCTTGAAGTATCGAGTGTGCGCTGTTGCGGCTCTGCAGCTTAGGCCTCTTGAGCTTTTGGGTCACGTTCCACAGGTACTTTTTGAAGATTGCCCCTCCACCTGCTTTGGGTGACGGGTCGTTGGAGGAGCCAGCTGAAGCCTCTGGGGTGGCGGATGATGATGATGAGGAGGAAGCTGCTTGAGCTGAGCTGGCGGAGCTGGAAGGCGTCAGAGCTGCAAACAGAGACCCCGGAGGCTCAGACAGGGCCCTCCTGAATGGGTTCTTCCTCGTCCCTCCGGCAGCTTTCTCGGCCTTGGTCACCTCGACACCTTTCCCGCCTGTTGAATTCTTCTCTCCAGGATCCTCGCTCAGGGCCTTGCGCCAGTTTTGCATCTTGCTCCACTTGTTGCTGGAGGCCTTCTGAATCTTGTCAATGGTGGATGTGGAAGAAGCCACGGCTCCATCCGCCTCTTCTCTCTGCTCATTCAGCGTTCCCTTGGAGCCGGTGTGCCACTTGTACGTGTTGAGAGGATCGAGGGTCTCAGACGTTTGAGGATGCTCGGTGGGAGTCTCCTTATCCTTTTCTGGTGACCCCTGCTCCTTCGACGGTGGCTGAACTGCAGGTTCTGAATCCTTCTCCTCGGTTCCCATTTCAGACTTTACTCGCCTGTTGCTGACTTCCTCGCCAATTCAAAACACTATCAACCACTTTATCATAAGAGGCTTCTCCAGTGTCCTTCCGGAGTTGCCACTATGTTGGATCTTTTTTTTCTTTTTGGTTCTATCTGCAAGCACAAAGCACTCGTCTCGTTTCCTGTCTCATAAAAAAAAAGGTTATCCGGCAACAACAGGCGCAAAGCTGCTCTGCTGTGGTCGCTCTGCTGCGTGCAACGTTTGCTTCCTCATCGAGTGCCAATGAGAACTTCAGCTTTTTACATGTACCCTGCTTTTGTCTCTGGTCTTTATGTTTAATATTAATAGTAAAAAAAACTCCCCTCCCTCTCTTTCTGTTCTGCTTTAATGCACAATATAAAAAATACAGTTTGGTTGAATTATGACAGAAATGCAACAAAACAACGGCTACTATTTTGAGACTGGGATGTGAAAGGTAGTTAGCACTTCCCCCCTATAAGGTGATGTGATTGTGAGCTTTCTCATTTAGCACCGGGAATGTATAAAAATGAGGCTTTGCGTGTTTTTAACAGACAGGTGAACTTGATTGCATCCAGCAGAATAAAACCAACCTTTGCAATAGTCACAGGCTACCTGTGGGCGTATTATGGACTGTTGACTGTTAAAATCAATTTCCTGTTAAACCGAGCATGCACTTCCTGCCAGATCGGTCTGTCAACCACTTCCTGCTCTCGTTCTCTGCTCAGCCCCGTTCACACCTGCGGGGAATTGCTGCGTCCTATCGGAACCTGACGCCGCGTAGATCCAGAGAGGAAATTCAAACTCGCCCAGAATCCGGACAATTTGGTTATGGTGACAGCAAACAAATATAACACTATAGAGAAGACGCTACAATAATAAAGCAAAATCACACGAGAGGGAGTGCTATATCTGTGAATATCAGCACTGGTGTGATTAGGTCAACAAAAAAGAAAAAGCAGACGCAGGTATTAGATGCCTTAAATTCTTTTTCTGAAAGTCTTTTAGATACATTCTAACATACATGAATTAATGTGGAAAAACTCCATTAATTGTTAGAAATTTAATTAAGAAAATGAATTAAGCATTTTCCAGTTCAGGTACTTTCATCTATACTGAAACAATAAAATGTAAACTGCATTTTTTAGCAGTCATGACAACTTTTTAAAAGATGCTAAGTCTATTATTAAGGTGTGATAGTTAAGAATAAACAGCTTTGCAGTTTACAGTAATTCTGCTAAAACATGGGAGTCAAAACCTCAACTAAGGGCTTCAGATATCTCCCTCTAGAGGTGATAATAAAAATGTAGAACTTTTATCTTTTTTTTTTTGACAGTATTGAGTGATATTTAAACTCAATACACTCAAACACTAAACAACTGCAAAGAAAAAGCTTAAAGTTTTTTCTTGATAGTTTAATGCACAATAAAAACTAATTCCAAGTTTTGGATTTGATCCTTCAATAATTTTTTTTGCACCTTTACCAAATGTCAAAAGTCTTATTTTTGGATTTGCAATATAAATGAATTCAAATTAAGGCAAAATCTCAAACACTATTTAAATCTAAACTATTAAGAAACTCAGAAAAAGTTCACTAAATGAAAAGTCATTTTCCATGTTCTGGCATTATTTTATGTTCCAAACAGGTGTAAAAACATTTCTGTAGCATTTTTATTAAGGTAAATTACACATAAATTCACATGCCAAAAAGGGAAATGCAAAGTTATCACTGTTTTTTTTTCCTTCTTGCAAGTTTCAAAAAGCGGGAGGAGAACAATCTTCAGGAAAATCTGGCAGCGAAAGATATCAAAGACAGAAAATTAGTGGTAGATGTTTCTAAAGATGCCAGAAAAACCAAAGCTCTAGTTTATGACCAAGCCAAGTCAGGAAATACAGTGTCAAATAAGGCGCTCACTAGAGCCTTGGACAGAAAAGCACTGTGAGGATGCCGGCCAAGAAAATCTCCACATCTACAGAACAGGCGTATATGACCCAAAGACCCAATCTGTCCAGTTAAACATGGTGGTAGAAGTATCATGGTGTGGGGAGGCTTCAATGAGTGTAGAAATGGGAATCTCGTCAAGGTTTGTTTCGATGCTAAACACTTTACTGGCTGGTCTCTGAATATTGTCGTGTGAATATTCCTGTCCTTATGTCATAGAACATCTTTGCATATTTGAAGAGGATTAGACTTAGACCGATTTATATAGAATCATTATCAGATTTTAACAAGTAACAAAAAATAAATGGAAATTAAAGCATGTGACCGTATATGTTGATGTAAATAAAAAAACTCAAGGAAGTTGTTTAGTTTTTCACATAATTCAAGTTTATTGACTTCAAAACGTAAAGGCGACATGTTCTCATTCATCCAATGCTGTAATATATATAAATATATTTTTCTTTTTTTAAACAGCTTCTCACATGGAGGTGCAGAGAAGATATGCAGTGGTGTTGGCAAAGGAAACAGGGAGACAAAAATGGCGTTGAACAATTGAGACCAACATTTACATAGCCCTTATTTATGAGATCTCAATGAAAAGCATCATCAAAGCAAGGATATCATCCGTTTTCCACACAACAAAATCTGGTTTGAATAAACTTTTTCATGCCTGTGATTTAACCCTAGGTCCAACGATTAATCAAAAAAGCACAACAAAAAGGAAACGTGTAAGATCGGAACGGCGGCTGAAATAAACAAAGCTCTTAAATGTGCGCCTAGAGAATAAGGAAGAGCAGGAAAACATCTGCGCACAGGGTTGAAAAGTGTTACAACACATTTTATAAGATAGCTCTTCAATCTACTGCAAACATTCGTTAATTTTACACGATCACACACACTTTCTCATTTAAAGGAGGTCCTTTTCCCCACTTATTGCAATTAATGACCTATAAACACCCGCTGACCTTTATTAGTTACAAATGAGCAAGTCTGGATATCAAAAACAGCCAGTTTCAGGAGTCTAATTTCCACAAGTTTGTTCATAATATTTAAGTAAAGTGTATTAAAAACTGTTGCATGGAGTTGCATGTTGAAATGTTACAATGGTCACCTTGAAAATAGGCTAATTTCTAAGTGACGTGTACAAAAGGCTAAAATGGCGTTTATTGACACATGGCTCTTAAAAATGGCTCTCTTAATTGTTAAATAATAAATCAGTAAACCTGCGCGTGCGCCGACTCGCACATCTTGTTCCCGGTCACAAACCAACACACGTACAGTACATGGGGTTAATGTTATCATCCTGCATCTGTCCAATGAAACATTGGCTGAACATCATTGGTCTACCAGAAGGCGGTACGTTCACCAACAAAAGACCAGACGTCTCTCCTCGACATGAACGCAAACAAAGCATCACCAAAAACTCTAACTCCCCAGCTTTCCTAACTTCCTGGTGAAGTGATGCTGGCGGCAGGTATTTTCTTGCTGTCCGCCTGTGCGCTACCTCGCATGCGTCTAAGTAATAAATGTAAGTATTTCACACAGTACAAAGTCCGACCTGCGTTATTGCTGCTGGCTGATCGCCTCCAGAATAATCGACAGACCTGGTGGGGGAAAGTTTCTCCTCTAAAAAAATGTAAAGATTGGTCGACGGTGACGCCGTGAGCTTCGACGCTTAGCAGTGGATGTTGGAGCCAGGTCTGTTTGTTAGGATGTGACCTAAATTTGACCTAGAAACTACTAACCGGTAACACAAACCCACACTTTTCAGAAACGATGTGGCAAATGTTTCATCTTGTGCATGTTTTCCTGTAACAGCGTGAGTGAGGTACGGGTCGTCTCAGCACTGCGTTGAGTGGCTGAATGCATAAGTGTAACAGCGACCTCCAGTGTCTTTCTCTGGGGACTGAGGGATGAAAATATTGCATCTTTTCCACATTCACTGAGCTCCACCCTCTAACCTGTAACACCTCTACCTCCTACACTAAAACATTTGACCTTTGTGCAAAAACAAACAAAAAAAAAAGAATATCAGCCCTTGAATTCTTTAAGTTTTTTTTTTTTGCCTCATTTTCAGAACTCTTCTTCTTTTATTTGTGCGATAAAGAGTTCAAAGACAAAATGGGGACGTGAGGAAGGAGACGGTTTCCACGACGATGATGAAAGGCTGTGGAGTGACAGGATTCGGGGGTTCTGAAGCCCAGCGCTGCCAGTTTCTACCTGGAGATCATGGAGCTGGACTGGGAGTGGTTGGAGGAGATGGTGGCGGCGCTGAGCTGGGAAAAGCCGCTGTGGCTCGACTCCAAGCTGGTCATGGAACCCCTAAAAGAAAGAGAGCCATCGAATGAATGAAGGAAATGGACCGCAGCAACACCTTCGTATGTGTGTTAAGAGCACACCAGAGAAACCCCAGCCGCCTGCTAAGAACTGACAAAACGCACCGGGTGTGCATGACGCATGCGCGTAATATAGATCCATGCACCCAGATCAATCCTGCAGAGGGAGGTTCACCCTGCAGCTCAGACCAGAACAGGGCAACCAAGCCAGCATCACCCATAAAAGCATTTTCACTCCAGCGGTCGTTTACAGTTAGTGAAACTGAAACAACTGTAAATGAAGCGTTTTAACTTTTAAGTTATGCTTGTTTGGTCAGGATCAGTAGATGATCAGAGGATTATGGCAATTGATTGTTTAGGTGACATTATAGAATATATATTTTAAAGAAATGATTTAGATAACACTTCGTTGTGAGCATCTGATTTCCTCCCTTATAGGGATCACGGTGGATTAAAGATGAGATTCTGTGAAGTTAGACAGTCGGAAGAGAGATCTCTGTTAGCTTTTTAGAGCTAAATCAGAGTAGCAAGATATAGCCTCCACCTTACCGAACATCTACATCAGGTACGGGAATTAATACAGAAAACTTCACATCATCAAATTTGGAACTATAACTTTAATAATATTTATAAAAAAAAGTTTTTTAATTTTTTCTGTATTTATTTTTAGGATCGAACATGGAGATTTAAGATTTAGTCATCCTAGCTGTGCTAACTTCTAGTACGAGATCCTAGACTAATTTAGCACTTTTGTCTTCAGATGACACTTAAAAACAAAAATTCAAATCAAGTATGAATCAATATTGCCAGATAAAATCTTAAGATGCAAAACTGGCCCAAATACTCTTATCTGTGCAGCTTGATTATCAGCAGGGAAAACATAATCGTCCGTAATGAGAAATCCTTAGTAGATGCCTTTAGATTCATTTTTAATCCTAAACATAAAATGGCTAATATGATATGAACATTTTGGTACAGGTTTGGCTAAAAAGAAAAAGCCACTGCTTGCTCCGTTTATATCTGGATAGACCAACAGAGTAATCTACATACAGGATATTATCTGATCAATGAAATGTAGTAGAATAACAAGCCAATCATCAAGGGGTAAAATTGACCTTCTAAAAATTAAACTGTCAAAATTGGCAAAATAAAGCAGTTTTAAGGCACTTGACAAAGATTTCCAAATACCCATTTATACAAGAGGTTGAATCCAGTGTAGGTTCTCATAAACGTGCTGCACTTCAAATGTTTTTTTTAACCTGGTTTACGGTTGGAGATTAACATAATTAATCGTTAGATCAAACCAGAATGAGTTAAACAAGTTGTTAGGATCTAGATTTTAGATTTCACCACAAGAGTCAGAAAATGAAGAGTGAAATAAAAAAAAGTGACATACAGTGAGGAAGTCGTACAAAGCAGGTGACTAAAGATAAAAACAAACATGAAAGCCAGCAAATGCTTATGAGTGTGAGCGTGGGGTGGGGGGGGGTGGGCAGCTTGGATGTGAGAGGCTGGAGAAACGGTTAAAGGAAGCGCGTCTGAGAAGCAAATCATGCAAGAGGAATAAGTGAAGCCAGCGAGGGGATTAGACCCCAGAGACTTTTCAGCCTGCGCAAGCAAGATGCCGGTTACCCAATGCTAGTTAGCGTTGCTAACAAGAAGAAGCGAAAATGTGGATGTTTTTTTTTTTTTGCTGCGTTAGAAGCTTAACGTCCGTGGAAGCGGAGGAGAGGGCAATTGGTTTAGCAGCCAAAAATGAACGACTACGCTAAAGAAACAAAAGGGCAAACACTGAGCCACTTACAAACTCTTCACATCACAGCAAGCCGCTCTTCAAAGGAGGAAGACACAGCAGGAGGAGGAGGAGGAAGAGGAGGGGGAGGAAGGGGTTGTGAGGAATAGAACAGGAGTGGATTGGACAGAAAAAGATCAATTAAAAGATTTTTTTTTTTTTAAAAGAGAGAAGAGAAGCATTTTCTCTTCTAAATTATGGGCTTAAAAAAATTCTGATACAGGTACAGTTTCCTATATATTGCAGAGTAGTTAGTTGTAAAGATAAACTAAAAGGAGATAAATAAAATGACGTGCTGTAATAAAAACAATGAACAAAGCCATCGAAATGTATGGATTTAATAACGGATAGGGTCTTCAGATAATGTCAGATGAACTGCAACATCGAAGTGTTTGAACATGCAGTGTGTTTCAAATATGTTCATATCCCTTGGATTTTATGTGCCAGACAAAATTAAAGTAGTTCAAAAGTTTAAAAGTGGAAAGGAAAGGAGGATTTTTTTATTTTTCCAAAAGGTTTCCAAGCATTTCAATTCAGCACTTCAGTGTCGAGACGTTTGACAGGTTTTAAAATAGATTGTTTGGCGAGCATCTGAGGAGTCACTGCAAGAGCTGCTACAGATCAACTACATTTATCTCTAAACATGTTAATTCATTCCTCCTCACTCAGCTTAGATGCAGAGGAAAACCATCCCCACACAATGATGCTCCCAACAAACACTAAACTAGCCTGATTAAGGGGCTGTGCAAAAAATATCAATTGGATTTTAAAATTAATCCGTTTTGCTTAGAAAAAAAAATTGATTCAGTGAAAAAAAGGTCCAAGGGGTGTGAATACTTATGCAAGGCCCTGCAGTTCTGTTGACGCAGTGAAATCTGTAAACCGCTAACCTGAAGTCCTCGGAGCCCAACACCTCGGTGTAGTACATGACTTTACACTTGTGCGAGGACACCTGCAGGGTGGCCAGGACGTCGTCCACTCTGGTCAGATTTGTGGCCGAGCAGGCCGGCATGCTATGAAACTTCCACTGGAGGATGTAGAAACCCGGCCAGCGAGTTATATGGGAGCCCTGAGGGAAGGAAAAAAATAAATAAAAGACCCCAACATTAGAGAGCAGGAATAAAAAACGCCTAAAGTTTTACAGTAAGATCTTAATTTCAAGAGAAATCTTCACCTGCACGCTCTCGCCCTCCTTACAGGTCAGTGGTGACTCCACCATGCTGTAGTCTAGCCCCAGAGTCCAGGACTTGTCAATAAGCTGCACGTTGTTGATGCCCGGGGAGGTGATGCCGTGGGTCCCCAGGGGGTCTTTGCGTGGCGGCTGGGGGGCTCGCTTCGAGTGGTAGATGTTGAAAATGACGTCGCCTTTGCACACATCGAAGTCCCAGGTGATGACGGAGGCGGCGTCGATGATCTCGATCACAAGCTGCTCGGAGGGAAACGAAGCGCGACAAGGGGGTTTAATGCTTATTAAAAGTGTACATGACTCTATTTGAGGCTCCATTTAAATTTAGTTGGGCAGAAAAAACGGGTCCAGAGAGAGCAGGGACAATTATAGATGACCTTTACTCCACTGTTTTAGATTATGCAACATGACCGGAACACTATGTACCAAGCGGACAGATTTGTTTTCAAAGACAAGCTATGCGTTTCATGGCCAAGAATAAAACACTTTAGACGCTGTGGCCACTAGATGGCAGAGGGTGCCTTCTGCAGGTCTCCGCCGTCCTGTCCTATTAAACACAGCAGCATCACAGCCTCTGCTTCACTCTGGTAGATGAGTGCTGAGCCTCACCTCGTGCGGCGCTCCCTTAAAGATGCTGGCGCTCTGATAGATTGTCTCGGTCCAAAGACGGACGTCCTTGTTCTCGACCTCCTCGGGAGTCCGGTACAGGGACTTAGGGACCAGGCCGCCCTCTGGTACCTCACACTGGAGAAAAGAACAAAAAACAGGGACACTGAAACATGATTGTGTGTTACGGAAAATGCCTTGCAAAATATTCTCCTACACTTAATGTTTGACCCGGACTTCACAAATGCAGTTACATTTGTGTTCGTATCCAAGCAAGGTTTATAAGTCTCTGCCTCCTCTCAAAACTTACCATACACTCTCCTCCTAGAAAGTCGGGGATGATTTCCTTGTCTATATAGTCCACAAGCCCTCCAGGACCCTGGTAGTCATTGCCTGCATAGATCAGGAACTTCTTGCGGGTGTTCTCATCGATGAATGGACTCACCTACAAGCATAGTTCAAAAATAAACACAGGGGATCAGATCCGCTTCTATAGGGTGACTGGTGTGGGTTTTTTTTGTGCCATTTGATTCCTTTTATTGAAACCACAGAGTTAATTTTGTTTTATATTGATATTTATTTTCTAGGTATGAACATTTTATGGTAAAAAAAACAAAACAATGATTCCAGAGTTTTAGTTTCCAGGTATCTTCTTCGGTTCTCACCAGAGTCCAAAGGACTGGGAAGACTCTTGGTGCTCTCAAGATAAGCAGGCGTCCCAGAGTCTCGGGATAGTTGGCCTCCACGACTTCTATGATCCTCAGCAATGCCTTGACGCCCGGTCGCCACAAGTGACGCATGTTCAACCCCTCCAGATCGACGAGACACGTCCAACAGCTAGGGGTGCAGAAAGCAAGAGGAATACACACGCGCTCTGTCAACTGGGCTGCTGCCTCCTCTCTGATCACTTAACACGTGTCAGCCTGAAGCATGGCTTTGGTGGTGAAGGTAATGCCTGCTAATTGCGACGCATCAGAAACGCATAGTTCACATGCCTTCCTTTGTCGGCCTTATTGCAGACTCTACCTCCTACTGGAGAACACAAACACCATCTTAACATCAGAGCTTAGTAACTAGAATTCCAGTTATGGTGAAGGTGAAGCTTTTCACATCTGTATCAAAACTAAATACCACAAAATCCAGTTTCTGCTCAGTAAAGATCATAATCTTGTAGTTTCTAAGATGCTCTTACATACGTGTTAAAAATGATCAAGAAATATCTCCTGAACAAAGATATTTAGTAAATAACATCCTGATTTTTACCTGATGGGTCGACCAAACACCTTGGTGTTCTCCTCACAGCGTCTCAGGCCCTCCTCGTTGATTGACAGCACCTACAGAATGACAATGAAACAATTTTACCGTACAGAAGCACAGAGACAGTACACTTATGTAGGTCATCAGTTAAACTAACACTACTAGGTCATCAAGTGCTTAACCTATAATCTAAACATGGTTGACCTACAAACTTATTGACCTTCTGTGAGGAGCAGAAGTAGAACTGTAGTGTGCGTTACGTACGTGTCTGAGCAGCGACTCCTCTCCGAGGGCGCGCACAAGACCTTTGGTGTCCATGTGGCCGAGCCTCAGGATGTAGAGCGGGCGGCCGTCTGACGAAAACACAAAAACATTGACATCCACATCGCAGAGTTTACATTCTACTCAAAGAGAGCTTGAGTGGAAAGGTCTGTTCAGAGGGACACAATGGGTGAGCGTGGGCTCGGACCGACAGCTTATTGTTCCCTTCCATTAACAGTAGAGCTTGATTGATCTCTGTGTCACGTTTTTTCTATTGAGGAAATTAACAAAGCTCACAATTGTGTACATCAGGGGAAAAACCATTTAGGCCAAGTGAATCGGGTTATTTATTTCACTTTAAAGGACGACTGAACTGATATGAGTCATAAAATCATGGAAACGTATTGTTGTAAGGAAGGTTTTGTGTTCAGGTGCAGCCAGCTGTAAAGAGAAGCTCGCCGCATGTTGGCGTTTACCTTTGTCGTGGTGGTGCCAGCCGCCAGTGTAGTAGTCCTGGAGGACCTGTGGAGGGTTCCAGGTCTCCAGCAGGTAGTCCACCTTGTGCTGCTTCCTCCATGTCAGAGACTGGCACAGTATCTCCCGCGCTTTGTCCATGTTGAAGTCTCTAGCCCGCAGGAAGCGCAGGATGTGCTCGTCTTTAGGAATCTAAAAAGAAAAAAACAAAAAACATGTTAGGTTAATGAAAAGTGAACCGACAAGACTCGTCCATTTATTTACTCCAGATACCTTTCCCTTGTGCGTCTCTTGAAGCCACTTCCGAAGTCTGATGAGACAGCTCTCCTGCAGAGGCGTCAGGTCGCCCAGGTAACGTTTGATGTAGTCTGCGTCTAGTTTGTCTGCAACAAAATCAGATTAACACAAATTTCTCAAAACAGTTACTATTCTCTAAATGTCTATGAACTGTTCTTTTGCAGGTGTGTTTAATAATAAAAATCCTGACAAAATGGAGTGTTTGGACGGAAATTGTTTTGTAAGTTTGTGATAACCTAAACTTTATACCCCCAACTTATTTCTATTCAGAGTTTCCTAATTTGTTTTTAATGAAAGCCGCTATTAAAAAACCAGGAAGGCCACGAGGGCGAAAGTCCGGATCTCATTATCTGAGGAAACAGACCTTCAGGTGTGCCAACCAGGATCTCCACTAGGCCGTCGGCCTGAGGAGCGCCGCCGTCCTGCTTTGTATCCTGTGAGGCGCCATCTTTGGAGTCAGCAGCCTGCGTGGCGGAGACGGCGGGCGTGCTGGTGTGCTGGAGTTCAGGCGGGATGGCGGAGAGACTGTCCGGAGCAGGGAGGGCAGCACAAATGGAGAAACCGGTCCAGCGGGGCACATGAGTGACGCCCTCGTTCTCCAGCTCCCTTAGATAGAACTCAATGATTTCTTTTCCCTGTTAGAAGCATGAATCAATGCAAAACAAATATAAGAGTAATTAATCACCTCATCTATAAAACAAAATCACCTTGGTACTTACTAAAATGGAATATCATAATAAACTCTATAAGAGACTAATTAAAGTAATCCATATTACATTAAATAGCCATTATGGAGCGACTGCTTCTGGTCAACGAAGGAAATGTAAAACATATGATGACGGACGCACACACAGACACACACCTTGTTGATACTACTGGCATATTGCTTCATGGCAATCTTCTCCACGGTGCTCTCAAAGCCAAAGAAGGACTTGATGTCCAAACTGGCCGTTTGTTCAAAACACGTCCAGTCCTCATTTTCTGGGTGGACCTGCAACATCACCACATTACTGTAACCACATCGTTACCACAGTAACCAAACATGAGGATGACGTGCGGGGAAAGCAAATTTCACACTGCGGCCACCGAGCGGGAGTATGTGTGTCAGTCTGTTGGGTATATTTAGCCAGCTTTTTGTTTTTTTTAAACGCTTGAGCCATTTGAATTCAAGAGGGAATTTTTTTTTAGAAAACCACGTTTTTGGAGAATAATGGAAATCTAACGGGAAAGGGTAAAAACCATGACTCCCCGTCTTGGATATACACACTTTCCAGTTAGATAAGCTACAATCGTCTCTCTAATATAGTTGAACTATTTAATGGATAAAAGCCAAGGCTAGCATGAATATTAGAACACAAACACCATTTTTTGTTTGATAACTCACTTTCCTAACCATTTAACATGAAAGGTTGCAAAGTTCTTGTTCCATTGTAGGTTTGCTTTTAAAAGGATTTAATATAAAACCTCACTACAGATTTACAGCAGATAATAATTGTTCAAATGCATTTTAAATACACACAGAAAGCATATGAAGGAAACTAGCAGGGAAGAAACAATGAAAAGGTAACAATAGAGGGAAGGAAGGAGACAACAATCAAAACAATATTAAAGAAATGAATCATGGTTTACTTTTCCACACCCTTATTTTCCATTTTCTCCAGAACTGAAAAATACTGAAGGCATATTTCATCTTTTTTTTTAAGATCCTGGTGGCAAAATGGTGGCAGCTTCATCCCCAGTGAGTGCTAAATCGTTTCAGGTCCATTAGCTGCCTAACTGAGCTGTCCTTCCTGGTTACTGTTACCACGGAGTGAAGCAGCGCACTGCCAGACCCTCTGTGTGGCTGTGGACCTAAAATTAGCAGTCTACTGGGTTTGGAGCTAATATGATAAGCTTGACCTCGTTAACTCAAAACACATCCACATATTAACAGACAGATCTGGAGTCAGATCCATACATCAGATCCGTTAATTAGGGGAAATAAAGAAGATAGGCTGGTTTTATGTTTTGTATGTTTTACAGTTTCCTCTAAAAATCGTTTTAACAGACCAAGTTCCCATTAACCCTGAATTTAAATTTTGGTTTGTGTTGTTTTCAGCAGCTAAAGCCTAGATTTAACATGTTAAATTGTGCCACCTAAAGTTTGAATGGCTCTTTCACCCTCTAAACCTAAAAATATTTACACTGTGTGTGTTTTGTTTTTTTAACAGGACAGGTTGAAGGTACTGACTGAATAGCAGCAGGTCTCGTGGACGACAACCCTGTTGGAAAACGTCTCATTGTGAGATTCGATGTGCAGAGTTCTCTCCTTTTTGTTCAGTGTGTTTTTCTGGATGAAGTACACGTAGTCTACGCCGGCAATCTGTAAACCACAAAAAAATAAACTCCTGTTACTATCAGAGCACTGACAGAGCAAGAGTAAAACGGTAATAAAGAAAACATGGTTGAAGACTAAAAGTTCCTATTTACCCTTTTAAGAAGACGTGGAGCGTCGACATCCAGGGTACAGCGGCGCTGGACCCTGTGGGTGGAGCCGTCCTCGCTCGTCTCCTCGGTCACCACGTCGCTGTTCACAAACATTGGGATGAGGTGACACTTGGGGAAGCGCCGTTCGTACGCCTGTAGGAGAAAAAAAATTAATTACACACACACAATTACAGGTTTAAAGTTTAATATATAATTACAGGTTTAAAGTTTAATATCAGTTAATCCAGAAGAAATAAATAAAATGGACCCAGTAAGTTCATTTTATGTTTATTTATACTGTGCAACAGATTGCAAATATCATGAGGACAGGATTAGCTTTAGGAAGAGCTTTATATAAAATTTTCCTTTATTAGTGAGGAAAGTTTAACAATAAAAACAGTTAAGGATTTGTTTATTGAAACACTAGAATAGCATATTTGATATTTAATAGTCTTTGAAAGGTACAAACATAAGATAGGACTAAAATATAAAGCACACAAGGACAAAAAGGAGAGAAATTACTGCCAAAACATGCAGAAATAACACCTAAATGTTGATGGTTCACTAAAACCTGTCCTTGCATCTGATCGCTTTATAATAAATAGCAACAAGCGTACATATAACCTCTAGTGGGGATATCTAGCATAGTCTAGTCAACGACAGATTTGTTTAATGCACCTACACGTTTCACAAAATATTAATACAGACGGTTCTGTAGAAGTCAACAAGCAACAGTTGCCGTTCAAAAAAAAAAGCAACTTTCAAAAAGGAGATGTTTGCAAAACGATAAGTTGGACTTTTTGGAAAAATCTATCTCGAAAACAACTGTGACAATCAAAGCATTGTATTATGCTGGACTATTTTTATGTAGGCTGAGAATGGTGAGCTGTGGAGTGCTGCGTTTTTTTGTTTTCATTTCCCTGCCAGGCCACTCAGCTGCTTACCGGCCCCTGAATAAATGAATGCTGAGCTCTTGTTTTTCAGCTCTGGAACAACGAGGCGCCCCTTTTTTGTTCTGCCATCAGAACAACAGCCTAGACTGCACACATGTGTTTCTCCCACTAAAAACAAGCTTACACAAATAACTAGATGGTGACTAGATGGTCAAAAACTCAAATACCTTATGTTTTTTCCACTCACTGAAGGAATTATACTTATGTGCTAGCAAGTCTCTATGGATACAGGATGCGTTTAGGCTGCTGGTGATGTTAGAAAAGTTTTATATTTTCTTAAACAGTTATATTTCAGCGGATAACAGGAAGGCTCAATGTAATACGGTAGAGTTGTTCTAAGTCGTTCCTTTTAGCCATAACATTTTTTAAAGAAATATCCCTGTGTTCTGATTAAGGAAAATATATTTTCTCCTGTTGATTTCTTTCTTCCTTGGAGAGCAAAGAGTGACTGCCTTAAGTTAAACACAGATCTCGAGTCTCCACAGAGACGGATCTGTTGGCCAAGCTATGAGTAACCTCTCCTGGAATTTAGTCTGAGAACTTGTTTGCTTTCCAGAAACCGGATGAGGAAATAAAAAAACAAACACACCGTGTCTTTACATCTTCCTGCAGAAACAAAACAGTTTTCCTTTAGGACAAAAAGTAATTTAGTAACGGCCACGGGTCTGGAAAATATTATTTCCTCGAGTCAGGAAGGGAGATTCAGGAAATTCATGGGCTCCAAGAAACAAAGGGACAATGCAAATCAAGGCTGCAAGACACATGCAAGTGTAAGTAGTGTTGTACCTGACAAAGAAATATAAGCGCCTGCAAAAAGCCCACGAAACTCCCCGTCTTCAAAAATATGTCGGAGGGAAAAGATAAGATGAAAAAAAATAATTCAAACACGTTTTAAAAGGACTTTGCAGTAAAAACTGATCAATCAGATTTACGAGTCGATTGTCTAGGGAGGAAGAGCAAACTCAGGGTTTTAATTAGTGCGGATTTACAATTCCTTTCTAACTTGTTTATCTCATTTAAAAACTAAATTGATCAAATAGATTTACTTCAAGATACGAAAATGATCACATCTGCAAGAAAAGCAAATCCAACAGCTAGGATGTTTGTCTGTTTTTAAACCAGTTAATGCCTCTGCACATACCGCAGCACAAGTTACAGCAAGCATTTCCCAAAGCCATTTTAAATGTTCCAGTGAAATTTAACTTAATCGAGTTGAACGTGAATTCTAGCAGAGCAGCTTTAAAAAACAAAAACAAATAAGGAACAAGCACAAAAAGACGCAGGGCTTCTATGAGCAAACAAAACAATGCATCTACGACACAAACAGAATGACAGTACATGACAACCATTTTACATCCGCAATACAAAATAAATAAAACTAAAATTCAGATGCATATAGTACATTGAAATTGAAGTAACAAAGCTACGTTTAGATGATTACTTCATGTATTTGCATCTTTTATAGTCATTTTAAAAAAAAAACTCTATTGCAAAGAATACTTAGGTTGTAAGCATATTTCTAATTTGGCGAAATACAACCAAACAACTACAGAGACAGAAATTACTGAGACTCTGTTTTCTAAGCCAAGCATGTTGAGATATGCCTGAATTCACAGCAGTATCAGGATATTTTCTAAGGAATGTGCAGACGCCAAGTACTGAAGATGTATTATGAATCCAGTCCAGGTGTGTGAAGTATTAATATTAAAAAAAGAGATATGATACGACGTGACACGTTAAACTTTTCTAAAAACCAAAGCTAGACCTCTAAAGCTTCTGAACAGAAACAGTCGCCACACGTAGGTCAGTTTAAGCTGTTTTATGTCTATCCATATTTAACTATTCTTGGTTAGATAAAGATCATTTTAAATTTTTTAATCAGTTTTTTGACAATTCCCAAATAAATACCAATGTCATTATTTTGGCATGAACCCAGTTGAAAACCTTGTGTCGAGTTTAAAACTGAGGTTAAAGAATTGAGAGGCCATAGAGATCAGAGAAAAAAGTCCAGATCTAATTTGCTATGTAAAGCACATTAAAATCTCTTTTCAGAAATTCAGATATACATGTCTTGAATCAAAACAAAACACAAATACAGAATAGGTCTGGAAAACCTTTAGAATGTTTTTAATTTCAATGCTTATCCACAAATAAAAAATGTTAAAATCAAATCGATGCATTTCCATATTTAGTTGTTTACATTTAACCATCGATAACTAAGATAAAATAGACATGTTTGAATTCAGTGATGCTGCTCTTCAAGGTTTAGACCCGAAGGGCTCGATAAATGTTATGTAACAAATATTACCATTATGTATATGTTACATTACCATTGATGTAAGATATAAACAAGAGTACCTTCACTGTGAGCCACTGACCGGAGCGTGACGTCAATAAGCCCGTTTTTGACGACAAAAATCGTTACGAGCTCCCAACCATCGCCTCAGGCAACTCTCTGACCCATCATAGCAATCATTACGCAGGTTGACATGTTTGACATTTGTAAAATGAGGCACAAGTTAAAAGTTTGATATTAATGGATTCACATCTGGACAATAACAGCCAAAAATTTTAATAGTGTTGCTCAGATGTAGTTTCTGAAAGCTATACACAGATTCCTAAAAAACAAAAATGCAAATTGCTGCTTAGAATTGAAACAAGCTACCTGGAAAAGATTCTTACTTTTAGTAATTAGCAGGAAGATGTTTGCTAATGTTATTCAACAAGAATGAAGTAAAAAAACCTTCAATGAATCAAAGAGGGCATTTAAATTATTTATATCACCAGACGAACACAATTCCTTGTGTTGTGCTCTGGTGAAGTAGACTTTTCGACAATGCTAGTTTCGCTAGTCTCACATTACCATTTGCATTAAAATAAACAGACAAAGCAAGAATATACCGAGCCGGTCATTTGATACAAAGCAAATAAAAACCCTCACGGGTGAGAACAAAATAAATAAAAGTTCTCCTGTCCGCAGTCTCACTCCTTGACCGACCAGTTAAACTGCCTTAGCACATCGACACCACTGCGGGGTTTTGAGTAGAGTTTATGTTTACACCAAGTGTATAATAAACGTTACCAAGGCAAAAAAATATTTTCTGCCAGTATCAAAGCCTTTTACCGTTTTAGGCGTATGATGAGCAGAAGTAGGAGAAAGGAAAGGCTCTTGACCCTCACAATAAAACAAAAGAGCCTTTTGGTTGCTGCATGCCATGCCGCCCACTGCTGCTTTTTGCCAGTGACCTCAGTGTGCATTGTAATTGTACCACTGCCTAAGAACACCCACTTAGATAAAGCCAGGGGTAATATGACAAGAACGCAGAAAAACAGTGTTATGTGAGCGTAGGTTTTTTCCAAAAGCCAGCCCAGATAATCAAGAATAGATATAGATGAGTGGCCACGAACGGCAAACAATAAAAAGGGTGGGCTGTCAAAGTTCAAAAGTAAAAGTAGGAACACAAAATATTCTGTTAAAGTTCTTGTTTTTTCCTGGGGAACTCTGGTTTCTCCAAGTACAAATAAAACTGACAAAAATTCAGCTACTTAATTAATTAATTATAGTAATAATTGTTAGGAAAACAATCAGATTTTGGGTGAAAAAGTCAAAGTTAAATCTGCTTACAGGCTTTTTTGCGTGCAGCATCTTCAGTTGACAAAAAAATTTTTAATAATAAATTTTTTCACCTATATTTCACGCTTATCTGATAAGGTAGTGATTTTAAAAAGTATCCCACCACTGCTTTACTATTTCAGGTAAACAGACAAAGAGCTGTTTGTATAAAATAACATTAATACTTGTGTAAATGTCTTTTAGTGAAACAAAAACATTGCAAAGACTGCTAGAAACAAAAAAATCTATGGGAAAGGTTATTTCAGGATTTGTACTTAACTACTATGTTAATCGTTTTCAGGTGATCAAAAAACTTTAACCAGACCCCACATACAGGAAGAAGAAAAAAAAAAAAACTGCGACAGTCGAGGAAAGTATCTCCATTTTTTCTGATTGACATTCAGCCCCTGCATAACACTGAGTCACTACCCACCAGCACAGCAACGAGGGACTGCAGTGTGAAACCACTCTGGAGGGTCGGTTGTGTAAGAATATGTGCGCACACTTTCATGCGCCTAGCAGACTGGGGCGGGGGCGGGATGGGGGACCAATGAGGCAGCATCTCGACCTTGCAGCAGGAAAAAGGGGTGAATGAGTGTCTTGATGATCAGTGAATGGAATCAGCCGACGTTTTCTATTGGATCCTGTAGTCACATGGTAATGAAGGAGCTTGCTCTATTAAAACAACCCCCCATATCACAAGGTAAATGATGTAGACACTGCACGAAAGACTCTGGCATGCTAACTCAATGGCGTGGATGAAAAAAAAAAGAAAAAAAAAGAAACGGTAAAGCAAAAATGATGGAAGGTCATACTATCGGGTCAAATTTAAATAAGGAATAATTCCCTATGGCAGATTCCAATAATGTCCTTCCTGACCTTATATCTCTCATTAGGGTCTCTGTTTGTAGGCCTAACAAACAGGTTTCACTCCATCAGACTGGGTTCTCCTTTTAGTGGATAAAAAGGGAGTCAGATATGAAGACGAGTTTTTGATTGTGTAAGCAAATCCTTTGGTATGAGAGCGTCGAAAATCACAGACCCGCCATCAGCTCAGACGAGGATTAAAACGACAGAATAAAGCCCTGGGATGCCACCGCAGCGGAGAATTGGGCTGGAAAAGCTTTAAGCAGAACTGACCGTATGTGGGTCAGGACACCGAGGGACAGGGGCCGGTCTGACACGGACCCAGGCCAGACGATGGGTGAGAAGCTGGGTGAAATTTCAACAATTTAATTGTACGAGAAACACAAAACAGATGGTTAATGAAGAGAATGTTTTCTTTCTTGAAAACCAAACCCAGCCAAAAACAACCCTTATGATCTGATCGTGTACAGCGGAACAAAATGTGAGCGGGTCTTATCAGGAAGATTAGCTCCGGTTTCGTCATTTAACTAAGCAAAGCAGATGATGACAGGCATCTGCAACACCTGTGGATTTCCTGATCCAAATGTTATTTAGTCCTCGCACGAAAGACAACGACGACTATACTAAAATGTTGAATCACATGTTATGAAAAACAATGTCTCATCCGCATAACTCAATATTTAAAAAAATACAAAAAATAATCAATGACAGTTTCTGATTACATGATGATAATCCAAGCAGATTTGTCTTGAAACACACAAAAAAAAATCCACACTACAGAAAATGAAAAGCTAAAGAGGTTTTGGTTGCTCCGACTTTAGTCATTAGGAAGGATATGTTTTCTCTTGCTGATTGTGCACAAAGCCCCGCAGACAGTACACCCACAGCGCACATCCTGTTCCTTTCTATCCATCCGAAAGCGTACAGATAGAAAGCAGAACCGGAATACTGTGTCCCTTATGGGTTCATTAGAAACGTTTCCAGGGAGCAGGTTAGGCCAACGCGAACACTTAATTTCACCGAAATCTGCAAGATGCATATAAAGTAGTGATAGGAGAGGAGTGAGAGCTTGCTACCGGGCTTCTACTACAAATAAAGCGTGCGGACAGCCACGTCTTTCGCTTTGTAGCTTCTTTTCTCCCCCTGCGGCTACTGAAACCCTTGGTGTTTCGACATGCTCTAAGAGCCGAAGTCTCTGCAGGCCAACCAAAACAACAACGACAACAACAGGGGTGTTGTGTCAAGCTTTTGACATTCCACTGCGAATCCCAGAGGACCGGCTGCATGTTCTGACACCGGATGGCAGCTATAATGGCTGCAACAGAACTGACAACATTTCCTGTTATTGCGATTCAGCGAGAAGAAAAAGCGCATCTGTCGATAAATCTTGTCAAGTAGCAACACTTTATGATAGAGCAGATTGCTGTATTTGGTTTGAGTAGAGAGGTACCTTGTGTAGATTTAAATGTTTCTGGATTGTGATTATTAAGTAAGACACATGGAGAAGGTCGCTACTGAAATAACAGGAAACGTATAAACAATTATCGCTGCTTTTATCCAATTTTTAGTACATAACTAATTACAAAGTGAACAAATGTGACATGTTGAATCTTGCAAAACAGCCCATAGACTCAGACATCAGAATCAGGATCTAATATTAACCTATTTTTAAATATTTTTAAGTGGAGGTGCATTAGAAATGCAAGACTGAAACATTTCTGTTACTTTATTAGTTGTTTTTTTTCTCCTTAACTGGTATGTCTAACATGTATTAACTAAGAAATGAAGCTCATAAAACTAACCGAACCGACATCAGCATGCCAAGAATGTCGACACTAAAGGGTACCAAGAATACAGAGCTCCAAGAGGGAACATTGTAAAGCAGCAAAAGAAAAACATCTGAAGGGCATCTATGATCCAAGTTTCGCTTATGCAGGAGGACACTGGAGCTTACAGCAGTGTTGGCCGGAGGTTGACAAACCCTAATAGCACCTGTCAGTGAGAACATAGCCTCGTCGGAGCAAACCAACAGGCTGCTGCATTTTAACAAAAGGAAAAGATTCTGCGGTTGAAAAGGTTTAGTCTTTTTAGCCCCAACTGACAGTACTCAAAACAACAATAAAACAACAATAAAACCTTTTTTTTCGCTCAAATAATTCAAAAGGGATGTCACAAGGTTATGGAAAGCTCTAACTCAGGAAACCACTGGTCATACTTTAACTACCAAAACCAAATATGACTGACTCCCTCATGACGTACATAGAAAATGAAAAAGCTGTATTCTTGTCACATCGTGGCATCATGTGACGGTTCCCACCAAGCTAGGATGTTTTAGTGCTGCTATACTGAAACAGTGACAGAGCAGCTGCAGACGCAGTAAAGGAGGCTGGGCTTTCGCTGGCTTTACAACGACGGAGACAAAAAAAGAAAAAGGAAAAAGATAGTTGCGATGTACCATCATGTCGAACTATGCAGCATCAGCAAAGTCACTGCAGAGAAAAGTCACAAAAGAAACCAAACTGAACTTCAGATTAAATCTGAATCGCTTGCTTGCACTAAAATAATCTGCACACAAACTCAACATGTTATTTTGTCAAAGAAGACAAATACACGCCATGCAATTCTGCCCTAGTTTAAAAAAATGCATAGTTCACCAGATGTGACCCATTTATAAAAGCCCTAAAGAGGGTCTATGCAGCGAAAGAAAATCATGCAACCTTGCATTTCTATCATTTCAGCTTCTTGCTCTGTGGAAGCACACATAACACCATACCTGCGTTTTATTTTTAGCCATGCATTTGCCCGCTGCTCAATCCTGCCTGTGCTAAGGAGATTTACTCTTTATGTGTCCTCCCCTCGTGCAGACTAAAAATCTGCTTTCCATTTAAAGAAAACACAGCTGGTCTAAAACCAGGTATACTGAGATAATAAATGACGGCCTTGTAAAAGGACAGCAAATTTTTCTTTCTTTTTTTATACAATTATTGGTGGCCATAATCAGGTCATTAATCTGCACACGGCTGATATAAACACATTATTAAAAAATGACAACAATAGATTATTAAATGATGAAATTAATTCATTCATTCTGGTTTGATGACAGTTGCAATGCACCATGAAAAGACTTTTCCATCGGACAATGATCTCTAAATGTTGTTTAGACTAACAGGACCAACCTGTCGGTTCAAATTTGGAATAATTAAAATTAATTAACAATGTTTTGCAGGCTCTTTGGAGCTACTAGTAGAGCTACTAGTTTTAAGTCAAACAGAAAATGAAAGTATTAAAAGAATATTTATTATGAATCAAAGCAAATGTCCCTAAACGTCACCAGATTTTTACTGAAACTGAGAACAGTGCATGAAAGTACATAGTTTGATGCATTTATAAACTAAAGGTTAAAATACTTTTTATGCACGTAATCAGAATGGGAACTTTGATTTTACCTGCTGGGTAAATATCAGAAGTATTTAAAATTACATTGAATGATTAGGTTGTCTGGCAATTTTATTTATTTTTACCAATTCTGATTGTATCTTGCTTGTTTTTATGTTTATGTGTTAAATTTTATTAAGCAGCCTTTAAATATCTGCACATTTAACAGGAGCATTCCTGCTGGAGCTTCACAAAATCCAGCTAGCCACTAAAATATAAATGCTAAAAATGCACAGCAGCCACTTAATCTGTGGAAGGTTTTCTTTTTGACACAAATGCATATTCCAACGCATGTGCAACAAAATGGTTCCCGAAAAAGAGAAATCACTAAATCTGGAAAACGTTGCTTCAAGTTGATTCTTATGATTGATCAGAGACTAGATGGGCTTTAACAATTTTAAGGTTAAACATGAGCAAATGATTAACTTCTAATTAGGGATGCACCGATACCGACACTGGTATCGCTCCCATGCCAGGCATAAGTACTCTACTCGTACTCATAAAATTACCACCGATACCACGACACCGATACCACCCGTGGCGCTACTTTTGGGCCTGGGTGGGCCTTATGCCGTGATCTCTGTGCCACCAGGTCCGTGGGCAAAGAGCCACCTGAAGGAGCAACCACCGCAAGCGTGTGCGCACGAATAGCTGGTAAGCGCGTCCCTCCGTGCCCGGACACGCGCTCTGACAAACTGCTCAAACTCACTAACAAGTCAGCAGAGTTGCGAGCGCAGACACAGAGCTCAGCGCAGATGTGAGCTGAGCGCGTGTCCGAGCAACTTTGAGCGAGCGAGCGCACCTGAGATTCATTCGCAAACGCTCACAATTATTGCCCCTCAGACAGCTCCGCGCCCGCAAACCTGGTGGAATAAAACTCGCGTCACACTGAGTCGCTGTCCTCAGTACCGCAAAAAAAGCATTTCAGTATTTGACAATTTTGTTAAATTTGTGTTTGTACTGTATGTTTGCACATAATAGGGAATGTTGTCTAAATAACAATATATGTGGAAAAATTAACAGAATTCAAAGAAACTATATGTGTAATGGAATAGGTACTCGGTATCGTTGAGTACTCAAATGCAAGTACTAGTACACTACTCATTTTGGAAAAAAGTGGTATCGCTGCATCCCTGCTTCTAATGAGGACGTGTGAAGCGCCCACCCATCAGTGTTACGTAACTAACAGTTAAATGCATTCAAACTTTATGCAAAGCAAAATCCTCGTGTGCAAACTCCGACAGAGTTGCTATCTGGATTATTCAGTTTTTAAATACATGCACGTTCCACCACAATTAATTTCTACAGCTTCTCCAGTGTCTCCTGTTTTCTTTTCAGAATAATGGTTTGTCTGGCACAAGTGACATTTCACTTTGTAAGAAATTTAAAAAACAAGCATTCTTCCATCCATTTCAATATCTGTCACAATACAAACCATGAGATACAGAGGTCTCTGGTTGCTGTCCCAAAAATTTTGTTCATGAGGTGTAAATAATTATTTGCAAAACAAAAATAAACAAAAAACAAAATAAATAAATAATAGATCAAAATGTCCCAAGAAAATATATGTTTGGTCTATTGTTTAATAAGGCATCAGATTAAATTTTGATTTGTTGTTTGAAAGGATTTTCTATTTTTATAGCAATAAAGTAAATTTTACAAGAAAAATAAATAATGTAGAGATAAAAAATTGCTAGTGCCAATAGGTTGCAAAAAAAGACTTACCGCCATCACCAGCTCAAATGGATGTTTATACACCCGCACAGGTGACTGATACTTCTGCACCATGATGGGGATTACAGTCACACCAACAACCTGCACAGAAAGCAGAACACACTAGTTGAAAGAGACATAGCCTTTACAAAAGCCATTTGATATTTCAAAGAAGTGGAGTTATTTCAGACAGTAAAAACAGAAAAGAGAATCTACATACAGAAGTACAATAACTGTCTAGGTACGTCCAGCTGTGTTTATTTTAATCGGCATTTGGCTTCCAAGAACCTTGAACTGTGTGATTCAAAATTCTTGGAAGCAAATTATTGATAAAATACATTGATGAGCTTCAGGAGGCAAGTCTCTATCGAGCTTTTTCGAGCTATTGCTAACAGTTCCTCGGACCAGACTTTTTCTGCTGTTGCTCCTATTCTATGGAATAATCTACCTTTCCAAATTAGATCTGCTCACAGCCTGGATCAGTTTAAGTCGCCTCTTAAAACTAATTTTTATTTTTTGGCTTTTGGCTGAAGTAGTGGTTTGATACTCTGTTTTATCAATTTGTATTGTTGTTGTTCTTCTAAAGCACTTTGGTGCAGTTTTATACCTGTTTTAAAGTGCTATATAAATAAATTTGACATTGACTGTGAGCAAGGATAGGGCCGAACATTGGATGCACCACATCCCCTCTCCTTCATTAAAAGAAAATGTCAACGGCTCTTCACTGCAAACTACCAAAGATACAAACAAGGTAACACTCAGGTGCACCACATGCACGGATTCCATGAAATAATTTAAAAAGCAGGTGCAGCTTATTCTTTGAAACATAATCAACGACAACCACATGCTGGAGCCGGCCACTGTTTAAACACTCCAGACTGTGTAAAAGAAAAAAAGAAAAGAAAACGGCTGTAACAGAATGTTCTAGACGCTGGAGAATAAGAAGCTTAATGCTGAGAGATTGATTTATCCCCCCCAAGCAAAGACAATGTGATGTGAAAGGATTTATTTCCCTCACTCATTTTTATTTTTGCTCCCTGATTTTTTTACTGGAGCTTTATGCGTGGTATTTTGCTCAACAAGCCGGCATGTTTTCGACAGCAAGAGTATGAGGAAATGTCAAACAGATCAGCAAAGCTGCTCCGAGGTGCAATAATACAACAACAATACAATCTAAGAATCTTGTTCTACTAACCACCTTCACGGTATCTGTTTAAACGTCTTGCAACTACTGCTGCCATTTATAGTTACCGTCATGATTCAGGATCAGTCCGCAACTTCAAAAACACACCAGCAGAAGATCTCATTATGAGGTAATATACACCACATAAATACATTTTAACAAACAGTTTTATTTTTTATTGCTAGCAACATTCTTACGTCTGCAGGAACCTTTTAAATATGTTGATAATCGAAAACCTCTGAGCATTAACTTACACCATTTATCTTTTTTTTAATACTGATATTAGTACAAAACTAAAACTGAGGGAATATTAAAAACAGATGTTTGAGTTTTTTGTTTTTTTGTATGCGTTTTGAGACGGTGGGGTAAGTGAAGACGAGGAAGTTAAAGTGTATTGGGATTTTTAACTTAATTTTATTTTTTACAGCATAAATATTGGCTCAAACTTTTATATCTGTGCATCTCTTGTTAAAGTCCATCTCGTGCAGACTGGGTCGCTGTAGCAACGTGCTTGGCAGGTCACACTGCAAATGTTTGAACAACGCCTACACGGTAAGAAGATTTTTGTTGATTTAGAAATAAGGGACAATAGCTAGCAGAAAACATTCTTGGTACTATTTACTCGTTTTCTCAGTTACGTACTGACAATATTTAAGAACGAGCTCGACAGGTTATGGCATAGAGGTCATTGCCTCTTCTGCAAAACCCCGTCTACGTGGGCCAAGATTGACCGAATTGAGAAGGACAGCTTAAGAGAATAAAATAGATATAGGAACAGAACCACGAGCATTTAAGAGAGAGGATAAACAATTGACAATGTAAGGTCCTGGCATTTTCAGGGTTTCTTGATGTTAAACCAAAAAAGGAAAATAAACTGAAGATCCATCTTTAAAAGAGAAGCCTTGAGGTCTTCATACCCTGATCACGTTTTGACCTGGTTTTATACCTAATGTAATTGAAACAGGTTATTACTGGAACAGGTGTAACCGAACCCAGCCTGAGGACTAAACATTTCCAGTAAAGTTGAGGAAATAAACAAAAGGAGAAACTGAAGTTAGCTAAAAATAAATAAATAAAAATAAGCATTAAAACAGCCCAAGCTCTAGCAAACATTTCCACCAATACATATAAATATAAAATTGTATGTAAATATTGAATATTTCCAAGTGGTACACTTCGCTAAAATGTATGTTTAAAATTAAAAGGCATCTTTAGGTGCAATCCTTTACGTTTACCTTCGTCAGTGTCAATCAGAAGAGTTAAATTTACCAAATACTTTAGTATTACTAACTTTACACAGGCGAAACGGGAACAGGAAGAAGTGAAAACACTTGTATGGAGGTTTGACAATGTCTAAATGATGTGGTTTAGCTTAAAGAAACAACAACACAAGAGATACACAACAAGAAGAACATCTAGTGAATACCTTCGTAGGTAAAAGTGGGTCACGTTAGCTAACATAATAACCGTTGAGACTGAAGCTAGCGCTGTTAGCTTAGCAGCTCCTGTAGCAGGTACTTACCGGTGAACCTGGGAGAAGAGCAAATGTTGACTGTTTTTTTTTTTTTTTCAGTGGTGGTCTCTTCTCGAAAGGGAACCAGAGTGAATTCCTGCCATTCCGCTCCCTCTCGGCTTCTCTGTTCCCCCTTTCGCCCCCCTGCCTGACCGCTCCGCAGCTAGCAAGGTTTAGCTTCGTAACGTTAGCTAAGCCAAGGAAGCTTGCAAGTAAACAAACGTTTGTCTTTTACAGGCAAACGGCCTGGAAAAAAAATCCGAAACGAAGAGAAAAAAAATATGAAAACGTTTCAAGCCAGCTGACAAAGAGCCGGCAGATGGAGGAGTGGGGACACAGCCGGACAGCAGCGGTATTTCTCCTCCGCGGCTCCGCCCTGATCCTCGGGGTTTTTCCACCTCCCACCTCCTTCAGGACGGAGGCAGCAGAGGACGAACACAAGCAAGCTGGGTCTCAAGCTACTAGAGGGAGATGCAGCTGGGTTTTTATTTTTAAATAAATAAATGGACAAAAGTTTATTATGCAACCAGTTCAGCCTTGGAATAATTTCATATGTTTTCTATGCGATTAAATAATTCTGGAATCTTCTTTAAATCCAATGTTTAAGGCTAAAAATCCTTGGACAAATCTATAGATATGTCCAAATTTCTCATAATACAGATGCATCTACTTGAACATATAAAAAAATACATTTTTAGACTCATCATACAAAAGATGGTCTTTCGCTTTTAATATTCAATCAGATGAGGAAATGTTAGTATTTACTTAAATAAAAAAGGGATTTTTAATGTCCAACTGTATGTCAATATACTTTAGAGTACATGGGCTCAAATTTTTTGCATGAATGCCATTGTAATGGATAGACATTTATAAGACCTATTTTCTTATTTATTAAACAAATATTGCCCAGATTAAAAAACAATCAAAAAAACTTTATATGTAATCAACTCTGTACACAAACACAACAGAAATCCAACCTCTATAACTATTTAAGCATTAGAATATACAATGATTTAGAGGTAGCATTGTTTTAAAAAAAAAAGAAAAGAAAAAGTTCATTATGCAACTGGGTCAACCTCAGTTTAATCTCATGTTCCCTTTGCAGTAAAATAAGTCTAATGTATATACTGAAAATAATAAATTTCTCATAAAACAGATTAATTTGCTAAATGATATTAAAACGTACAGTACTTTCCCATGTGGAAAATAATAACAAAAAACGTACAAGTTTATATCTCCTACACTAGTAAATCTTTATGTTTAACATGTATGTAACATACTATGATAAACTTTTGAAAGTGGCCACTTTTGCATTATTATAGTACAAGTTATAAAAATAATTAAGTATGAATCAAGTAAGAATGATATATGTGGTCTATAAGGAAACTGAAAGGTAAATTATGTTTTTCATACATGCATATAATCATAAAAATTAAAGATCATATGTAGACTTTATGCATGTAAAGTGCACATAATTTGCAGGGTACTTATACTTTTTTGTAATCTTTATATGATTATATGTTCTGTAATTAAAATTAAGAAAAAAAACTAAAATAAATAAAACATTTCTTGAAATAAGCTAAATTATTTGCCAACAAAACAGGAAAATTTCACTTAGAAAAATAAGTAAAAATACTAGCCCCAGATCACTCAGAGTAATCTTAAAATAAGTGTTTATACACTAAAAACAAGTTATATCATCTAATCAAACGTATCTAGACTAAGAGGGACTTTCTTAAACTACGAGAATATATACTTTTAATTTTAAAAAGTAGTTCCATTGTCAAGAACGTATGCAGTAAATCATAAAACTAGCATTTATTCCCTAAAAAAAGTTACAATATCTAATCAAAAAAATCTACAGTAGGAACAAGTTTCTTAAAATAGGACAATAAATACTTGTTTAAAAAAAGAAAAAGTAGTTTCATTGTCTGTAATCAAGAAAGTATGCCAGTAAATAAATCTTAAAACTAGAACCCCTGGATTCTCTTAGTAGAACAAGCTTAACTTAAGCGTTACTAAAATACCTCAGAATAAGTACTAAAATAAGAGAATACACAAATGTTTGTTTACTTTTTTATTGTGCAGCGGCCCAATACAGTCTACAATGAGCATTCAAAGCCTCAAAATAGATTAGAGGTTGTACATGCAACAATAAACAATAAGAACGGACATTATCTTGCTGAAATAACACTTACAATGAACATTCAGTACCGTCAACAGTTAAACATACTAATCGTATGACCACAAGTTGCTGCTGCTGCACATGTGAACTTGAAGTCTGAGGCCTTACAACTCGCTGCAACATGTCTGATCTTTGATTTTTTTAAACTGTTACATTTGTTCCACTCAGCAATAGCTTTTTCGAATGAAGTGGTCTTGTCCTTCTCGTCTATAGCATCCAAGAGTACCTTAGTTTGGAGCACAAACAGCAGTGTAGATAAATTTGGGATATGTGAGGTGAAAGGTATGAAAGCAGCCAAGAAGATACATCACACTTTCGTTGATGTCCTCTTTTGGAAATGTCAGTGCAGGTACCGCTCCGATAGCAAGAATGCAGTTGGCCTCACAAACGATCTCCACAGGTCTAATGAGTGGCCTTGACTGCAGGAACACGTTAGGCTCCTCTGATGACTAAGCAAACACAAGAGAGGATTGTTAAATTAATAATAGTATATGTGAACAGGAAAACACATTGTAAAATGTCCTACCTCAAGAATAGTAAGTAAGGCCTCACTTGCACGCCTTAGTTTCTTCGGTAGAGCCTCGGCTGACAGGAACATCTCTGGTAAAGCCTCCAATGTTGCCAGGGTGGGCTTCACCGTTTAAATAAAAACAATTTTAGGCAATAATTTATGCACAGTAATTTCATTTAAATATAACAAAATGTATCTCTGATATTTACCTTAGTATGGCACTGGTGGCTTGTAACATTTCCGAAGACTCCGTCAAACTGTGCCTGGTTAAAAAAAAAACTGCCATCTGCTCTTTAGTTTGAGTTTGAAAGCTGGGTTCCCTCTATCCAGGATTTGCCCATCGGTGAGAATCATCAGTTTCAGGAGGGCAGGTTTCCTCACTGTTGTGGAAGCTGAGGCCCGTGGTCTATTTCGAGAAGGAGTGACGCCTTGGTTCTTTTTGGGGGTTGTCATGTTCTGCACCCCTTTAACAACTGCCTCTTTACAGACTCCTGAAAACTGCATTATTTGTTAAAGAAGCCAAACAACGATTACCAATGCTGAATTTTCAATCTATAAAAGTAGAAACTTACCGATTCATTACAACTGTCTGCAGATTTATCTTGCAGCATTTGGTAGTATTCTAGTAGATGCTTGGCCATGACGGTCAGTTCACGAGAGCATGGATATTTGAAGTAATCTGCGGTTGCTCTTTTCACCCACCTGTTATGGTACGGGTCAAATTCACCCGTTTTAAAGTTTGAAGATCTAGGAAATCTAGGAAAATCTACGAGTTAAAAGTATTTTTTCAGCATGAAGGTTCTTCTACTCTTCTTAATTATTGTGATCAACATGTAATATGGAAAGGGTTCATTTCACATATTTGCAACCACCCACTGTACGTTCATATGATAGAGATGCTGTCTGGCAGACCTTTACAAAATGAGCAGTCGTAGCAAAATGATGATGGTCCAGGAGGCTCTGGAAGTCATCATTGATCATGACAGTGAAATAGAGGAAGATGTGTCTGAAGACGAGGACTATCTTGACTAAATTCTGATTCTAATGATTCAGATTTTGAACCAGATGAGGCAATTGTGACTCCTATTCCTCCAAACAAGACATTCATGTCAGAAAATGGTGAAACACAGTGATTTCAATCCCCAAAGTGTGCGCCAGGCAAAACTGTCTGCAGAAAACAAAATAAAGACGGTGCCAAGGCCCACTAGGATGGCAGTTTAGTCGTGTGACTGACACCAAGTCATCTTTTGAGCTGGTCGTGCCAGATTCAATACGTAAATTCATTCTAGAAATGACTAATCTAGAAGGGAGGCGTGTTATTGGGGAGAAGTGGAAAGAGCTGGACAAAACACATTTAGATGCATATTTGGGGTTCCTCATCCTGGCTGGGGTCTATAAGTCGAAGGATGAATCGACAGTCAGACTTTTCCCTTCTCACATTTTCTCCAGAGTAATACGATTTGATAATCGAGAGACAAGGGCAGGTAGGCGGGAGAGAGACAAGCTGGCAGCTATTAAAAGAGTGTGGGACAAGTGGGCAGAGCAACTTCTACTACTCTACAACCCAGGCCCTAATATCAGAGTGGATGAAAGGCTGGTGACATTCAGAGGTGGCTGCCCATTTAGGCGGTACATGCCTTCCAAACCAGCTAAATATGGGATAAAAATCTGGGCAGCATGTGATGCAAACACCAGCTATGCACTCAACATCCAGGTTTACACTGGAAAGCCAGTTGGAGGAGCCCCTGAGAAGAATCAGGGCACAAGCGTTATACTCGACATGGCACAGGGTCTCAGTTTGGTGGTCGGAACGAACAGGGCTGAACTCCCTGCTACACTGCTGGCAACAAAGAACCGGGCCCCTCAATCTTCCATGTTTGCCTTCACAGACACCTGTTATGCTCATGAGTCGTCTGCACAAAAATGCTGAATTCAGCACAAGAGAGCACCAGAAACCAAGCATGATCCTTGATTACAATGCGACCAAAGGGGGGTAGACAACTTGGACAAAGTAAAAGGTTCCTACAACACCAAACGAATGACTGCACCCTGGCCTTTGGTCATCTTTATAACATGATAGATGTATCGGCCTAAAACACATTTTTCATCTGGAATGATATCTTCCCTGACTGGAATGTGTCAAAGCTGTACAAGGGGGTCATTTTTTTTAAGGAGCTGGGAAAGGCGCTTGTGACACCGCACATCCCACGGAGGCAGCACCCGCCAAGGACCCCAGCCGCTGCAGCCAGAGTGAGGGAGATCCAGGAGAGGACTGCACCAAGTACTACATCAATGTGTGAGATAAGTAAGCAGGTCAGTGTGTGTGTTTGTATTGGTGTGTATAAGTGTATGACAGTGTGTTGTGTGTGTCTTGGTATCAGCAAAAAGACACCATAGTAAAGTATCCATGGTCCAATTCTTTCTAGGTTGCTGGTGAGGGAAAAAGAAAGAGGAAGAGGTGCCAGGGTGCAGGCCATCTGACGATGTCAAGAAAAGTGTGACCTGTGCAAAATATGCAAAATTCATTTACATAAAAGCATGTGATGACATGTAACTCGTGTGCTGTGTAGATACACACACACACGCACATTCATATTGCGATTTCGTACTTGCTGTATTGCTATTTTTTAAATTTCTGATTCAAAATGACTGTATGTTAAACAAAATTAGAATGTTATGGTTTACTGTTATGTAAAAGTGTTGTGTTTTACATGTTGGTCTTTCAAAAGTAATAAAGTACTGAAACATTAAAAAAACGTATGATTTATTTATTTATTTTTATGAGAAACGATTGAATTATCCTAACTGAACTATTACCTTTTAGAGGTAAGGTCCACCATTGCACTAAATATTGATAGAATAATTAGTAATAGATTTATTAATGAAATATTCACACTGCTTGTTAGGATTTTTGCTGTTTCAGACATCTTCTGGACGTCTAATCTGCAACAATGTGTCATAGAGACTTACTAGCACCTTTACAGGTTGTCCACGAGGGGGCGCCAGAGCGTCATTCCGGCTGGAGCAGCTCCTCACCTGAGCTCATCTCCAGATGATCTGCATTTGGGCTGAGCTGCTTATAAGGAGCAGGGATCGAGCTACTCGGCGCCTGAGTGTTTGTTACTCCTGGTAACGTTACCTATTCTCAGCGCCAGTCTCTAGTCTTCAGAGTTTTTCTAGTTGTTTGATGTTTTGTTTATTTGCTACTTTGTTTCACCTGTGCTACCTGTTCATTTCCATTGTGCTCATTACTTCAGGTTCACCTCACTTGTGCTCATACCCGCTCCGTTCATCATCTCCTGGATTCCTCGCCACTCTGGTTCCTGCTCTCAGTGCTCAGCTCGATCTGCCCGCTCCAGCCATTCACCGTCTGCCTCACGCTCCTCTGGACAACAACCAGCTGTACTCAGCTGGAAGGTCTCTCCACTCAACCCTCCCTGGCGTCAACGCCCATTTACAACAGTAAGCTTCATCCCAAATCATCTATGCACTGGTTTCTACTTCTCACCTTCTCCGTTTCCCCATGTCGCTCTCAGTTACCGGGATTCGCTTTCCGTTCCCTGCTGTGATCATTGCTTCCTGTCTCAAAACATATCCACATTCTATAATAAACTTTGTTATCATTGTACTTCTGGGAGTCCTCTGTTTATGTGGGTCAGATACCCTAAAATTATGACACAAAGCTCCTTTTACATGGTGTATTCTTTGTTTTCTCCAGCACGCTGTTTTTCTCAAAAAATGTGCTTCTTGCTTGATCAAGATCCCAAATCATACAAGTTTCATAATTACCAATGATCTTATCTGATTTGACCGTCTTATGCATAACCTACAAGTTTCATATAAAATTGTCAAAAATCTTACAAAATGTATCTCTATCTTTTCCATATGGGTTAAACTCATTACACAAAGGATGTTTATTTTTTATTTTTTTTAAATGTTCATACAGCTGAGGAAAAGAAAATAGGTGGTTCAAACAGAAAAGTAGAACTACTAATAAAAACTGTTGAGTTAGTCAGTATAACTCACAGTGCACGTGGCATAGTAATGCATAGAAATTTATCAGACTGTTTTTTTTCTTTTTTGACTAAATGTTGCACATATTTTAAAAACAATATATGTAAGCAACATTTGGCCAGGAAAACAATAGATCCATCCTCAATCCAGATCTATTTCATTGTTAGGACATAGCTACAATGATTTACAATTCGTTTAATTACCTAAATGAAAAAGCCTTTGGATTGTATTCACATTAACTCAGATCTACGTGACGGTACAGAAAGTCTCAGCTGCACTTTGAGTGCATCAGCATGAGTAACGGGACACTTGGAGACTAAATGCCTTAAGCAGCTGTGTGCTTTCAGCGTGAGTCAATACAGCACAGCTCAGATAACACAGATACAAACACAGAAAAAAACAAAAAAACAAACAAAAAAGAAGAAAAAAAAAGGCTCCACACCTCTGGTGACATGGGTGAAAAAAGTACCACAAATTAATAACGCGTGGGCCACGACTTGTCTAACACAGCGGTAAAGTGAGTAGAGCTCCGTAGAGCTAGCGGGGTCTCTCTACTCTGCAGGCGGACTGACTGCGGATTGGGCTCTTCGGTTTCTCCCTCCTAGGAATCACGGTTGTTGATTCAGGGGCCGTCAATAAAGTTTTGAACCGAACACTCTTGAGAAACAAGATTTTTTTTTTTTTATAGCATACAATGACAAAACATTACTGTGGAATCTACAGGATGAAACAGATGTGCTACGTCTGTTTTTATCCAAATGCAACCCACTTTATATTTTTTATTAATATTTTTCTTCAATCGCTGCTAGACCATGTGACCTACTCACTCTAAATCAGTTATATTGTTTTAATAAAAGGCACACATGATGCACACTTGTTTTAATCCAGGTTTAACCCATTTTATATTTTTATTAATTTTTAAGGTAAATATTTTGCATATTTCCTTAATAGCTGCCAGGTCATGTGACCCGCTTAATAAAAACTAGTCTGAAATTGTTCTTAATATAGAACAGATGGCCCATGACCTGGGAGCTATTGAACAACATTGCAAAATACTTACAGTAAAATTTATTTAAAAAATGGTTTTGTTAAACCCATTTTTTCACCCATGTCACCAGAAGGGCCTTCTAGAAGAGAAGAAACCACAACATGGGAAAAGAGTTTAAAAACCAATGAGTGGGGCTTTACAATAAATTATTAATAAAAATATAGCTGTGATTATTCCAATATTAACAATTCCCTCCATTGAAAATTAAACTGGCTGAAAAAATATGTGGCATAAATGAATGGAAATTGAAATATAAAGCTAACAAAATCCAGTGTATGAATATTACGCTAAAAATGTCTACCTAGTTTATTTGTGAAATGTTCCTGTCTGGTTTTAAATCAAAGTCTGCAACCTTTAATATGGCAAATCATGACATCCTTTTTTCTTCACTGAGGCTGATTATTTTTATGATAAGTTCACTGTAGCTTTAAGTTGGTTTGAGAATGTCATAAAATACAAAAACAGAACCTTTTAACAAACCACAAATTCTCTCCAAGGTGCCTTAATCACAAAGGGGGTTAAAGAATTTTCCCTTTTTGAAGTTAATCAGAAAAGCCAGAGGAGAAACAGCTCATGATGTAAAAGCATACGTGGCATCTGTCCAACATCAGGGCGCAGATGTTATTATTTGCGTAAGTCTCGTTGCCACAAACTCAATAGGTTTTATTGATATTCCTCTGCTGCTGCAGGCAACAGCACGAGGGTTGTAGGAGCTTCCAGAAAATTCAGGCCCACAGTGAGTCATCAGAGGCAGTAAAAGTTATTCATAAGCATTCTAGACAGAAAGAGGTAAAAAAATAATAAAACATTGACTTGGGGATTGACCCATAAGACAGTACTTCTGTTAAAATCTGTTAAAAAATTTACGAATAAAAGCAGTAATTAAGTCTTGCCTGATCCATGATATAATTAAACATTAAAAAAGAAACAAAACAACAGAAAAAAAACAAAAACAAAAAACAAAAAAAAAAACATGGTGATAGATAATATCTATGGCAATCTGTAAAAGAGAATTAAATTTTGTGTTTAAGGGATACAAGTGAAGCACAGAAATCAAAGATCCTTGATAGTAACTGAGTGTTTAAACAAGAAGAATTGTCCTTTTGAGTTTACTTCAGGTTAAGAAAAGCAGAAGTAGAGGCCAAATGCCACATATCATTTTTATGAAAGTTCATTTGTAAAAGAAAAAGAGACTCTGACAAAAAAGAAACATGACGTAATTAGACAATTTTGAATCCATTATTTTGAAAGTGTTGTTGTGAATGGACAGACAGGAGACATCGTTTTGCCTCCGTAAAATTTCAGATAATCTCCATAAAAAAACTACCGGTTTGTTGAAGTATAGTTTATTCGTTCGAGAGGAACCTTGTTTACATACCTGGCACCCTGTTCCTCAGACTCTTTTGCCTGCACAAGTCTAATAATGAGAGCTATGTGGATAATTGTAATTTTCTCTGAAGTGATGGCATCCCATGCTCAGCTTACTAACATTAATTTGCATGTATTATTGTATAATGCACTACACTGTATATATCTTAAACAAATATTGTAGCTAATGTTATCTTCCTGTAACTTATTGTAATTTGAGTCAGCTCTTATTGGGGAAATGTTTGCTTCCCTTAAAATAAGTCAATATATTTTCTTACCAATAAAAAAACCCTTAGATAATCATACTTTGGAAGTTGTTGTCAGAGTTTAATGTCACAAGTTTGATCTTCTCTGCTGCTCGTGTTCACGCAGGAGTCCCATTTCAATAGAAAAATTAACTGTAAGCTGATCAATAAAGGAACTTTGGTACCTTATAATTCTAATGAATAATGAGTTTTAACCCAGTGTCCATTACAGATTAGATTAGAGGCCCATATAACCTTTAACCAACTCTGGTTGTAATACCGAAGGCTTTTTGACCCTTTTTGAAGATTCTCCATAAACTGTCCAGAGATCCCAATGGATTTTTTTCTATGCTAAGATGTATATTTGCTGAATCATATTTGTCTGGTTAAGCAATTCTGTGTTAATTTTGTCACATATTTCAGATCTATATCCACTTTGTTTATATACTGTAGAATTCGCCCATCAGAAGATGTTTTGTAATTTGTTTTTAGAAAACCATGCACAAAGAAAGTGTGCATGAGACTTTCTCCAGCCAATATGCATGCTGATAGACCAAGATGACGTATGTACACAGAGTCAAAATAATAAAAAAGAAAGAAAAACAAACACGCACAACTGTTTTGTTTACTCAACTCAGAACACAGAAGTAAGTCCAAATATCCAAATAAGTAGTACCAGAAACACTGTAGTAACACCTAATTCATGGTGTTAACTTGATTACGTTTAAAAGTTAGAACAATTATTAACATATCTCAAAACTAAAAGTATGAATTTGGCAGTGATGGTGGAAAATTCTTACAGGCATCAGATGCTTTGATTCAGGGATCAGACGCATTTTTGGACACTGGCTCTTCTACACTCTAGGCCTAAGCTTTTATTTTTACTTTTTAGTGTAACTGACTGGATTTGTACCTGATTGTAACATTTCTTAATACTCACGACTTTAAGATTGTTTTAAACAACTATATTTTTTTGCATTTAACACAAGGCCAAGTAAATGTGGTGTAATGCAGATGCAGCTCCACTAGGGGGTACTGCATGACCGTGTAACCCAAAGACTCCGCCCTGAAGCTTTCATCGAGGGTTTGCGGAAGTGAACGTCCTGGGTTTTGTTGGCCGCCTCTTTTTCTACAAAAATAAAAGCTGCAGCAGAGGTCGACCCAGATGTCCAGTCCTCCAACAGCAGAGTTGGTCAAGCAATGGGAAAGGTTAGTTGTTTACAAATGTTGCTTGAGATGATCCATTAAATAAACCAGTGTGTTTCTGCTTAAACAGGGACATTTTCCTCCTGGAAGATAAACTTCTGTCTCCAGTTGAATGTTTTGTGGTATTTGGCATGTTTTCTTCATGTATTCGCTTGTAGTTTTGTCCATCTTCCAATTTATTTGAGATCAGTGTTTCTGTCTCCTCCAAACAACCAGATTCCCACAGCATGCTGCAGGCACTTCCCCATAATAATAATAATAATAATAATAATAATAATGTAATAATAATGTATACTTTAGTGATCCCGTAGGAAATAGTTTTTGGTGTAAACCACACCACATAGAGCTTCTGTGTAGAGCAGTATAATGTTTTATTCCCACTGCACACAAAATATCTTGGTCTTTATGAAGCTGATTGCTTACTAATGTTTACTAACAAACCTCTGACGCCTTTGCAGCAAACGATGAATGCATGAATATGTATGATTTATACACAAGCCAACCCAGTTCACTAACTCAGTGACCTCTGATGGGAATTGGTTAAAATTGTTCATGTTTAGGCGGTTTTGTAGTGGAATTGCCTAAATGTGAATAAATACTGCATGTTTTATCTCTTTATTGTTGGAAACTGTGTGAAGTATTGATCCTTTTCCTTCTACTTCAATAAAAATAACTACATTGTATTGGTCTGTCACATAAAACCCTAATAAAATGAATTAAAGTTTGTATTTGTGATGGGATTACTTTAACAAAGCACAGTTGCCTCTAGTATTGATTCATATTTAAAACATCACTTGGGACAACCTGGGATTATTTAAATAACAATTTCAACAATATGTCACCTCCACACTAGTGACAGATTGCAACCAAGAAAGAAAGAAGATTCAGTGTGTTTCTAAAGTAGAAATAAGACAAAATCAACCTCTATCAAAATGTTTTTTTCTTTGAGTTTCAAATTAAAAACAATAATTAGATCACATATTTGATCAATCTTGATCTATAATGTCATTTCACTTTGAAAACATCACCCTCACCATTGCCACCACCACTATCTGACCCCATTAAATACAAATTGGCAGTGTGGTTTAATGTTCTATACTAGTTATTTAGCTAAATATATAATTAAAAGATCCCCAGATGTGTTCAGTAGTGTAGGAGGTTGTTAAAAGCGTCATTCCTCTATTTCTTTTGCCCTGATGCAGCGAGCAGGAGCGTCTCAGGCGGCTGGTGGTGGAGGAAGACACTGAGGACTGGCAGAGGAACCCGGGCTTCTCCGGCTTGGAGCGGGTCGGTGGCATGGACCTTTCCTTCATTAAAGGGGATGAAGTGAATGCCTGCGCCCAGCTGGTGGTGCTCAGTTACCCCGATTTGAAGGTGAGCTGACCTCCATCACCCCCCCACCCCCTCATAGCTTTGCCTCCCTCTGGTGGTAAAATCATATTCAAAGGACAGCTAAAAAATGTTTATTTTTTTCTTCTGAAAAATAACAGATTTGAGCCTCTGTTTTCTTAATCTCTGCCAATCTATCAGAGGAACCATTAAAAAGAAAATATCACAAATTAATGAAAAATCAACCTTATTTAACGTGTGCTTGGCCTTTAAAGCTTTTATATGGAGTGTTGCTTAAATATTGTCTGACATCTGCAGGAAAAGTTTAAAAGCAGTCGTACTTAAAGCGCTCTGTCATCATTATTTCACATGAACGGCTGTTTTTATGACTTCAGAAGCTGGTGGCATGAGGGAAACATTACTCATGCTTTGAGCTGCGATGTCTGCCCGGCGTCTGGAGCGAAAAAACAGTTTGAAAAATTTGGTAACGTCTACCAGGTCATTTATCTTCATCGTCAAATGCAAAAGACCCGTAGTACATTCAGTTAAATTTGTCTGATTTTATTGCACACTAAACAGCGTACAACAACCCAAGACAGTTTTACGTTTAAAATGTTTAAAAGCGGATAAATGAGTGGAGGGATGTAAACTGCTTAATAATGACAATTGAGTGACTTCATTTGATTGGTTGGGATTCCCCCACAAAGCCTTTTAGCAACTAGAACAAACTGAACTTTAACTGAACTTTTTTTACCTTCCTTCAGTTGTTTTCAATCTGACGCATCCAGAATGTTATTCTTTAGTTAATACAAATCTGCACAAGTTTTTATTCATTTATTTTTGTTGTTGTTGACCTTTCTTTAAAACAATTTGCCTATTGTTTAGTTGGATTGTGGAAAAAACCCCAACTCTCTGACATTTTGAGATGTCCGGTGGGCTAAATGTTTGCCAGTCAACTGTAAAAATATTGCAACTGGTCAAGATGCCTTGTTGAGAGAGATTATTATGTCTGTGTAGTTATTAATGCAACACAAAGATTTCTTAAGAACATAGCTGACATTTCTGAAGGTAGACATTTTTTCTTAGAGTTTGTCAGGAAACCAATCATGTGATGAGTTTCTGTGTACAGCCAGCAGCTATTATAAGCGTAATTTGTAGCATCTGCCGTCTACTATAATGGGAGGTGATTTAGGTTTGACCATCTGATTCTCAACAGCAAAGTTGAGCCTCAGATTTGATCTGACTGCAGAGACCAGAGAGGTGTGACAGCTGGTGCTCCAGAGAGGTGCAGGTTCTGGTCTCTTGAACCCGGCTGATTATCTGCAGGATCCAAGGAACGTCATCCTGGGAAAATAACCAACCTGCAATGCTGTGGCTTAAAATAGACAAAACTATAAAACAGTGTGTTTACAACTTATGTGTACTCAGATACGTACTTTACATTCTATTTCTAAATGTTTGTCATTTGCCGTTAGGGGGTGTCATGTGACAAATACCAGGCATTAAATCATTGAATGTGTTAACAATGTTACTCCATTTAGTTTGATCAATGTGGTAGGAAGAAACACTATCAGATAAAGTTTTTTGACCGGAAGTCTCATACATGTATTACTATTATTATAGCTTCTAAAAGTGTATATGAAGTTTTTGTAATAGCTTTAAAAACAAACAGGTCTGACAAACCCCCGACTTTTGCTAATCCCTTTTTAATCTTCATTGCATAATGATTTGTCTGATAATTCAAAACCATAAATAAGCAACAGTAAATTCTGAGAGCATTTAAAGTAGAGCAGATTCTTTTTTTCTAAACATCTACATTGATCATCAAAGGTTTGCGAAGAAATGGCAAACAGCTAAGGAGCTAATGGACTATTATATTGGATTTATAAAATAAATTATTGTACCTATATCCAGTACCGTGAACCGATTGGTTTTTGCTTTTTCCTGTTAGGTTCTGTACGAAGACAGTCAGATGGTGATGCTGACGGCCCCATATGTTTCTGGTTTCCTGGCCTTCAGGGAAACCCCTTTCCTCCTGGAGTTGCTCCAGCGTCTGAAGACCAGCCAGCCTGCACTTATGCCTCAGGTTTCTATATAAAGATAAAAGCATAGATTTGTCCAAGTACATCTACTGTACTCGCCAAATCTTTGGACACACATCCTGGCAACCTGTGTTCTTCTTCCTGGAGTTATACTGATGACATTATTTGACTATAAAAAAGTCTCATATGTAATTATGTAGTAAACGACTATTCATAGTAAAATGTTGCCTTTGTGGTGCGTGTAAGAGAGTCGGTCTCACCGTGTTGTCCAGAGTGAGGGCCATATTGATGTTTGCTCTAATCTAAGGTTGTTTAACTGTTTGTGGTCTAGTAGAGAGGTCCGCATCTGTTCCTTCATATAGTTTCTATGTCTTTAGTGTTAGTCTACATTATGGAGAGTAAGAGAACAAAAGAGCATTAAGAACAAAACAAATAAAAAATAAAAATTTGACTGCTACTAAATATAGTTAAAAAGAGCAAGCGGGAGGTTGCAGACATCCTTCATTTGGGAGCTAGATTTCAACTTGCCGATTTGACTAACAGTTGTGATCAGTAAGCCCAACAGCAGGCTAAGACATTAGAATTGTAACAGTAGAAAAACTGTTTATATGCAAAGTGTTACTTCATTTAAATCCTACAATTCAGACATTTTGGTCATATCAGTGTCCAAAGGTTGTGGTACATCCTAGAACCCTGGCATCCAGTGTACTCTAAAAAAATTGATCGCTTTTACTGCTCTGTCTACTGCAGTCTGGGACGATGAGAGAACAGCACCTGTGCGATGAGTCAAAACGTTTGGTCACTACTAAACATCCTACTGTCAACTGATATTAGGGTTATAACAGAGTGTAAATGACTAGGAACCATAGTGATAGGTAAAATTAATATTTATACCTCTAAACTGCGTGGGGCCCTCAGATTAGCTCCATGCATTAGAAAGCAGCCTGGAATCGTGGGAGCCTCAACCATAACCTGACCTTTCTTTTGAAATTAGATTGTACATTGCCAACCAGCTCTCATCATCCAACATCACTGTCTGACCTAACAAATGCACTCAAGCAGAATAGTTAGAGATTCCCATAAAACTCCAAAGCCTTGATGAAAGCCTTCCTACGAGTGGTTAAATTTGTTAAAGGTGCAAAGCATGGTAATATGGTGCAGACAGGAAAACCGATATCCTTGAGTTAAAATTAGCCAGGGGGTCAGCATCAGCAAAAACTGCGCACTGATTCTAAAGGCTAGAATATCTTTGTCCCACTCTCCTGATAGGCACCACAAGTACTGCTGAGGTCTGAAAACAAAGATCTACTTGTTGAGAAAACTAAAAATCTGCTTGTACTTTAAGATAAAGCTTTGCTTGGTCATTCAGTGCTTTGAAAGAAAGAGGAGGAAGTTTTAGTTTTATGTTCAACAGGAAACCCCGATGTGAGTCCATGATTTAGTTTTAAAGATGATCCGCCTCAGCTTTGCCTGGTCTGATGCAACAAGTCAGATTCGCTCGCTGTTCCTCCATGTGTTATCTATAAGTCATCCCCACCCACTCACTTCTGTTTGTCACGGCCCACATGCCTCCTCCTCCTCTTCCTCCCTTTCTGTCTCGCCAACCCCACGCACGAAAATGTGCAGGAACAGTCACAGTTTCACACACGCACACACACACTCCCACTATAATTCAGGATTGGGCTCACACACACACGCGTGTGGTTACTGTCAGAGTTTTACAACAAAGGAAACACCTTTTGTCAAAAAAACTAAAAATCAAACTTAATTATGTTTTAATAGGGAAATCTCAGACTTCCTTTCAGGACCATGGGTGTAATGCTTCATTATAATTAATTTGTAGTTCTACTATTGTTCCAGTTAAGCTAATAATTTTAGGATCAGTAAATATGATGTGTCCTTTCAACAGGTGGTGTTTGTAGATGGGAATGGTCTCTTCCACTACAGAGGTGTGTGAGTATGTCCTCACTGGTATTTAAAAAATATATATAATATTTGGTGCAGCTTCCTGATATAAACCATCAGAAAAACAAAACAAAAACAACCTTTTGGCTCCGTTTTTAGAGTTTGGCCTGGCGTGTCATCTTGGAGTGATGGCGGGTCTTCCCTGTGTGGGCGTGGCTAAGAACCTGCTGCAGCTGCAAGGGGTGTTCAAAGACGAAGAGCACCAATCACAAGTGAGAACACCAAAAAACTTGTGTCTTAATGTCAACGGCGATTTATAAAAACAACAGGCGTTTTACAAATGTGCTGTACAATTCAATAATGTAGAAATTGAGAAGAAAATGTTTAAAATAATCGTTAAGGGACCTGAACTCTTGAACATTTGCTAGGCTCTAAGAACATTATTGATACCCTGGTCGGTTGATCTAAGTGCTCTTAGTGGATTGTGAATGTTAGAAGCGCAAACTGGAGATGCATGTTCGTGTCTTTAAGCAACTGTTAAAAGACGAACGGCTCCATACAAGAAGTTACAGTAACCCAAGAGGTAACAGGAGCGTGAATCATTTTTACGAGATCTTTAGTTTGAAAATATGACTTTTCCTTTACAATTTGTCTTAAATTTCAAAACAACAATTACCTGTTCATCTGGATATTAAGTGTAGGAGCCAGAATATTTCCCTTTGTGATAATGTACCCTGTTGTGCTGCCATGTGTAGGCTTGGTTTTGTCTGGTTTGCGCGTGGGACTTGGGTGAGGTGGCCTTAGTTTGAGCATGTGGAGGTTTATGGAGAGGACCTGGATCTTAGGTGAGATGAGCAATGTTCTGTTGACCGTTTAAGTGTCTCTGTTGGAAACTGCATCAGACAATGACATTAAATACCAGTAATAAAATTTTTAAAAGGGATTATAATAAAAGTCCACAGTAAGTAACATGACTAACATTTTCAGTTTTCACCCATATCTTGTTTAGTTAGGTGGTTAAATATTATATGCTACAATATTAATTAAAACAGTGATCGTGATTTTTGGACCATAGAAAATCTGTGCTCTGATTTTCCGGCACAGTTGAACCATTTTTTTAATTGTATTTATTTTTTAAATAAAAATAAATTCCCAATTATAAAGAGCCATCATGCATCAACATGAATTGATGTAAAGGTTCTCAATGTAATGCTTGTTTATAAAGTGTAATTTATTTTATAGCTTTATGTAATTTGAATTCTTAAAAAGCTTTCCTAAAATCAGTTTTAAAGGACTTAACAAAAATATTTAAAAAAAAATATTTCTGTTTTAAAACATTAAAATAAATTTGAGCAATAACAGCTGCTTCATATATTCTGTTTTCTTCTGATTTAAAAGAGCTCCCAATGTTGACTGAAGTCTGAAAATGAATTATTAAGGTTTTCAAAGACCATTTAGCTTTTGTTACTGTCCCTCAGCCTTCTCACTTTAAATGTCAGAACATCAGACAGAGCTGCTTTTAGTGTTTTTTCTTACCTCACACATCGACCCACATCCACATGTCACCGTCTGTCCGAAGAATGCGTTCATGTTTGGCTTTGAAAAGTCCTTGTTTGGTAGCGGTTGCTAGCGAGATGCTGTGAATACAAATGAAGTTGAAACAAATACCTCATTTTTTTGGTCTGAGTGTGCTACTGGGACTGCAAAAACCTGGATTTGATTAATATGCAAATGTTCATTTTGTTCCAGTCTGGCGCCTCGGTGACCTAGAGACGAACAGATTTTAGTCAAAAATCTAATGAACAAACATTGTATAAAAAAAATAGATGTATGTAAATATTAGGGGTGTAACGGCTCACATATTTGGTAAGAAAAATATAAGGTACATCTGTTTTGGTTTCCTATGAACATTTAACATACAAATTCACCATTGTTTATACCTGAAAACATGCAGAATGTTAATGCGCTCACATAAGATAGCAATGTGATGTTCTTTTGCCCAACTTTAAGCTTTAAATATCTTTAGAAGCTCTTTAACCACTAAACTCTGCAGTTTTCCATGCAGCTACAGTAAAATAAATAGTAAAACACAAGTTTATTTCACTGTGAACTACATCTGGACTTAATTGAATTACCTATCTGAAATGGAGTGAACCTCAATGTAAATGTCTCTGGCACTTGGGGATGGTTTAGTGCTGGTACTTGCAGCATTAAACCAGTCTGCTGCATGACATATGCGACGAAACAATGGTGTAAATCCCAACACCTGCGCTTTTATGGTACATTCAAGTACATCTTGTACACTGGATTGTCAAAATATTAAAGCAACGTGAGTTGTTTTGATATTTTAAAGACTTGTATAGTTATATTGCATATAAAAGTATGTATACCCCTTAAACATTTTTCATTTTTTAAAGTTACAACAGCAAAACTCAATCTAATGTGACTGGCTGAACGCTAAAGGGATCCAAATATTTTTAGTTTTTTTTGGGTTTACAAATCAAGATCTGAAAAGTGTGTGATACCTTTGTATTTGTGGATTACATCAATTCCTTGTGGAACGGCAATCTTTTGTAATACCTTTCTATCAGTCTCGTAGCTGGAAAATTAGATTTTTTTTCCTTTAAGTTAATGCGGTTGAATGGAGAGCATCTGTGAATTTCAACTTGGATATGAACTTCCTTGGGCCATTCATTCTAGCATTTGATTATATCCCACCTGTTCCAATGCAGCTAGGGCTGTCAAGGGTAATTTTCCATCTGGAAGGTAAACCTCGGTTCAAATATCAAGTCTTTTTTAGTCTCTTACCTTTTTTTTAAACTTTGATTTCCCTTCATTTAGTTTTATCTATCCTCCAGTTCACAGTCACCAGCTTCCTGCTAAATAAAGACGTTCTTGCAGCCTGAGACTAATACCATAATGCTGCTACATGTAAAGTTTTAATATGGGACAAAAACTTAATAAAAATAAAATAAAATAAAGAAAAAAACACTAAAAAATAAGCATATGAACATTTGATCCTGAGCTTATACCAATATAATAAAACAGACACTCTGCTTCTGCCCGAAACACTGTTTATCTAGCATTGTAATATGCTAATCAAATTCTGTGAAAGAGTGTCTCCATCTCCCTCAATTAGTGTCGTTTACTTTGCCATCAGGAATAACATCTCGTCTCTTACACAGGAGTAATCTGATCTTTATGTACATAGATCATTGTCTCCCTTGAGTATAAAGTCACACACATTTAAATTCTAGTTTCTCCTTTATTGTCTGTATCAAGTAACATTGGTGTCACTTTTACGTGCTGCATATTTGGGTTCAAGTTTGATTCGGTTTCTGCATGAAATTTTAGATTTTGCTTTCCATCCATATCTGTCTTAATTGTCACCCTTTCTGGGGTTTAACTAATTTGTCTGTAGTTACGTACTGAATTGCAACGCTTTTCAGGTAAACTAGAGCTTTGCCGATTGAGCAGTTTATGGAAAATTAGTGATGGATTAACGTGTGAAACCCAAGCTGCAACTGTCTCCTTTCCAGTTTGAAAATTGGACTATAAAACGTGCTCTTTAGAAACAAATTAAAAAAGCCATCATGAGATCTCAAGTACATAGATTCACTTGTAAACATCCTTTGCTCCATAGTTATTCAGGGTGTAAAAAGAGTGGACTCAAAGAAGGACAGAGTTGACATCTTTAACAAATCTGCATTTGAAATAAATGTAGAAATTTAAAATCACATTTTAAATAAATTTTAAATCAATGATAGTTTTACACATCAGATTTTTTCTCTCCAAATGTCGTTAGGATCATGTAGATAATTATAGGAATTTTCTATTGTGCTTTTATGATATTTTTCTCCACAGCCTGATATTTTCTTGGCCAATAAACAGTTGTGAACTAAATTTTATGTACAGCCTTACTAAAGTCACCTCTTGGTGAGACTAATATTCGGGCTTTGACTAGGCCATTGCATGACGTACCATTTTCTAAATCTCCATAAGTCCTTGGTTGAGTCACTGGTCATGTTGGAGGGTTTTGCTTTAACTTTTGATTTTTAACACGTCATTTTTCCTCAAGTATCCTCTGATATATGATAGCACGGACGTAATTTTTTGGGGGGGACACAGGGGACATGTGCCCTGCACTTTGTCAAATGTCCGAATTGGTCCCCTGCACTTTTTACTGTCCAAAAACAATGTTCAGCTACACTACACCGAAATTGTCAGCACTAGGACCCAGCGGAATCCAACTGCTCAAGCTGAAGCCAGCTTGTCTGAGTTTAGAGCGCCCACCACCACCACCGCCTACTTGATTGGATCTCTCTTGTTTGGATCTCTTGTGTGATTGGCTGTCTCCACCGTCACTCATTGGAAGCTAACGTTACAATCAGCGCCATAGAGAGAGAGATTCGGACACTCCCATTGACTCCCATAGAAAGAAGCATGGAGCTGCTAATAGCTCCAAACACCAGCAGTTCCAGTATTGAAAACGAGTAAATCTGAGGCAAAGAGTATTGTTAAAGAAAGACTGATGGAAAAATGGCAAAAACGTTGGGATGAAGAGAAAACAGGAAGGTGGTTTTATAGAATTCAGAAGAGATGATACCAATGACTGTTGTGTCGTCTGCAAACTTCAGGATTTTAACAGAGGAGTCCATGGAGGTACAGTCATTTGTGTACAGCGAGAAGAGCAGTGGGGAGAGTACACAACCCTGTGGGGCATCCGTGCTGATGGTTCGGGTTACTGAAGTCCACTTTCCCAGCTTCACCTTCTGTTTTCCGCCAGTAAGAAAGTGAGTTATCCACTGGCAGGTGGAGGCTGGTACGCTGAGTTCAGTCAGTTTGCTGTGTAATTGTTCTGGAATAATTATGTTGAAGGCTGAGCTGAAATCCAGGAACAGAATTATTGCATAAGTTCCTGGATGGTCAAGGTGTTGGAGGATGAAGTGGAGACCCATGTTAACTGCATCGTCCACCGACCGGTTGGCCCGATAGGCAAATTGCAGGGGGTCTAGCAGGGGGTCCGTGATTTCCTTAATGTGGTTGAGAACGGGTCTGTAGTCATTTAGTCCTGTGGTAGTTGTCTTTTTAGGAATGGGTATTATTGTGGAGCTTTTAAAACAGGACGGAACAACACAGAGCTCCAGTGATCTGTTGAAGATCTTAGTAAAGACAGGTGCAAGCTGGTCTGCACAGGTCCTCAGGCAGGAGGGAGAGATTCCATCAGGACCAGGGCCCTTCTTGACTTTCTGTTTTAAAAAAAATCTGAGCACGTCTTCCTCGCAGATCTTCAGGGCAGGCTGGATGGGTGGCAGATAGTCAGATGGATGTGAAGTGATGTTCGATGGGTTCTCGTCGCTGGGCTGTTCAAACCTGCAGTAGAATCTGTTAAGGTCGTCGGCCAGTTGACGATCTCCCATTGTCTGTGTAGGTGGCCTTTTGTAGCTGGTGATCAAGGAATGAAGGAATTTTTATTTGTCATCACATCACATGTGGTACATGAGGTGGGACGAAATTCTAATTCCCCGGTCCAGTTTACACCCTGATAGCAATTTTAAATAATATAATAAAATATAAGAACTATTCGAGAAATAGGATTTGACTACACAGAATCTATCTTCTGCAGACACCTCCAGGCAGTTGATGGCTCGTTACTGGACATCATGCTGCTTAGCTTGTTGGAGTAGTTTTTCTTTGCAGCTTTGATCTCTTTAGTTAGGGTGTTCCTTTCCTGGTTGTACAGTGCCCGATCCCCACTTCTATATGCTATCTCCTTAGACCGGCGCACTTGTTTCAATTTGGCATTAAACCAGGGCTTGTCATTGTTGTATTTAATGTGAGTCCTGGTGGGAACACAAATGTCTTCACAAAAGCTGATGTAAGATGTCACAGTGTCTGTGTATTCATCCAGGTTGTTTGTGGCATCATCAAAAACACACCAGTCTGTTAAAAGCATGCAGTCCCGAAGCCTTTCTTTAGACGCATTAGTCAATTTTTTCACCGAGCTGACCACAGGTTTCGCACACTTGAGCTTTTGTCTCTAGGTCGGGAGAAGATGCACTAAACAGTGGTCAGATAGTCCCAGTGCTGCACGGGGGACAGAGCGATAAGCACCTTTAAATACAGTGTAACAGTGATCTAAAATGTTGCTCTCCCTGGTGGGGCAGGTAACATGCTGTCTGTATTTAGGTAGTTCGTTGTTAAGTTTTGCTCTGTTAAAGTCCCCTAAGATGATAAAGACAGAGTCTGTGTGTTGGTTCTCCATGCTGAGGATCTGATCAGCGAGTGCGCTCAGTGCCTCACGCGTGCACGCTTGAGGTGGAATGTAAACAGTAACAAGCACAACGGATGAAAACTCCCGCGGACAATAAAGCGGTCTACAGTTCAAGAAAAGCGATTCCAGATTAGGGCTGCATGTTTCCTGTACTACCTGGCGCTGGAGAACTCGCAGCACACGGAGAACATCACGGTGAAGCTGTGGAACGCCATGCTGGCCGGGGAGTGTGTGTGTGTGTGTGTGTGTGTATGTGTGTGTGTGTGTGTGTGTGTGTGTGTGTGTGTGTGTGTGTGTGTGTGTGTGTGTGTGTGTGTGTGTGTGTGTGTGTG
>JAVLVB010000120.1:948664-961946 GCA_032876305.1 Orestias chungarensis | reverse complement strand
TGTGTGTGTGTGTGTGTGTGTGTGTGTGTGTGTGTGTGTGTGTGTGTGTGTGTGTGTGTGTGTGTGTGTGTGTGTGTGTGCGCATGTAAATATGTGTAGATAATTCTAGAATAGAACATAGTATAGTAGTCATAGTAAAAGTGTTTTTTTATTAAAGCTTGTTTTGAATTTTACATATTTTACAATAAGTTGTTTGGTTATTTTTGCACAATTTAGTTATTTTGTCATGTAATTTGATTTCAACGAGAAACAGTTTCAATTAAATTAATATTTTAATGAGTAAATTATAAATAAAAGTTCTCAGACTACAAGCACAATCAACTAAGTTTGCATGAAAGCAAAAATTATAATAATTATGTCTTCTACAAAAGTTGAGCATTCATCCCAGGTCTTCAATCAAAACGTATACAGCAACATATTTTCCTTTTTATAATAGGTATTTTTACTTCTGTTAGAGTTTTTGTACATTATGAAAAACTGTGGCCATACTCTCATGTTAGGTAAGTAAACTTGTAGGGGAGAGTGAAAAAAGTTGTTTTCGAATTACCCGGCTGAGATGTTTGGACCTATTCGGAGTGACATGAACCACGTGACCACCTATCGGCGAGTTCAGAGTTAAAAAATACTCTCGGCCCCCCCACCTTTGAAATCAAAATTTCGTCTATATATGATAGAATTTGCTGTGAATTTTATAATCATTAGATGACCATTACAGCAAATCATCCTCAAACCTTGATGCTCTATACTTCAAGTATTGTGTCTGTGCTTAAACAAAGGCCTTTCTCTAAAGTAGCTTTGAGGCAAAGCATGTTAAAATTACTTTAAAGTTTCTGAATGTGTGACATGTAGAGGTTTTGTGTCCCTTGTCCCCTGGCCTCTACTTAGATTTAGTCTCTCACCATTTTATCAAAATTTTTCGTGTTCTTTTTCTCGTCTTCATTTAAAACTTTGGTGTGATTCAAACTTGTGTGTCATTGATTACCCGTTTCTTACTTTTCTGGCTTTTGTCCTGCTCTTGACTCGGAGGAACCTGGCCAGACTCTGTCTCACATGCTGCTGGACTCGTCCCAGCTAGGATTGGACGCTCCTGCTGGCTGCTTGCTGTAATCAGTCATAGTGGTGCAGACACTCCATCCATCATGGAGGCTAAACTGCCTTCATCGCTCTGGCCCGTAACACACATTGCACCTGTCAACACCAGCCCGCATCACTATGCCTGACTTTGCACTCTCTCTTTGATTGTTTGAGCAAAACTTTAGCTAGAGGACAGGTCATGTTTGAGTCCCCTTATAGGTTTTTATTACCAAATAAAGCAAAACAATGAAAGAATATGTCATGTAGTTTTGGGGTCTTTATTTGCTTGTTTAGATCATTTCCTAGCACTGATTTTGCTTTTGGAATATATTTTAGCAGATAAAGTAATTTAAAAGAAAGCAGGGAGCAATTTATTTTTTAGACAAAAAGGAAAGTATTTAAATTTAAGTTTGCTTACTAAGAGATACAGGATATCCTTCCAGGTTTATAAAATAGCTAAATGAATACCTCAAAATGCTCTTTTTCTTTTTTACTGTCTCTCTTTAATTTAACTTTTTGGACATATAGTGGCCATATTGTTTTAGAAACATGATCAATATCCTATTAGAAAGCAAGTTTTGTTTATGACTTTAGCATCTTTCTCAGATAAAAATCTACAGGAAGTTCACCGTTAATATAAATAAAAATCTATATCACACAACTAAAACTTGTATTGCTTTGGCAAACAATGTGACAGAAAAAAGTTACTTAGATTTTGTTTTCCATGATATAAGCCAAGGTGTTTTCAGATAAGATCTTAACAAATACATTATAAGCTTAATATTTTGGGCATTTTTATGCGATTTGTCAATCCCCATAACTCATTAAAATACAGGTATGACATGAAAGTTGGGAGGAATAAAAAGCCAATTATGGGCACAAAATTCTGTATAAATCAGCAAACAGGGAAACTGAGCTATTTGTTAACTAATTTATCTGTTTTTGGCGCTCACCTGCAAGCTTTCATTATTTAAAACATAACTAAATAAATAACGATTGTGTAGACTGTTTTTTTTTTTATTGTTACAATTTTAAATGAGAAACAAAACAAAGGAAACAATCAGAATTAGACCAAATTGCTTTAAAGTTTCTGAATTTTATTACGGTTGTTTTCTAACAATTTTACAGTTAAAAAGTATCCATGCCCCTTCCACCTTTTCACATTATATCACATTACACGTACAAACGGTTGTATCTTATTCAAATTTAATTTTCTTGACTAACACAAATGAAAGCAACAAACCAAAAACAAATAAAATAATATTTTTTTATAATGCAACCCTAAACGTTTGCTCTGACCTGTGTGCTGTGTTCCATAGTCTTACCAATTGTCATATTCAAATGTCCAAAACAGACGATACTTGACCTGCCTGGGCGTGAGACATACTGACAGGCTTCTTGAGTTACAAAAATAAGTTTTGTAATAAAATAAAAAGTATGTTCTAAACATGACCTCTTCTGTTTTAGAAAATCCTGCTTCAATAACATATCTCTCATAACATTTCAGTATATTTAAACAAATGACCACACATTCTCATAAAGATACCAACAAAGAAAAAGGTTCTATTCATCTTCAACTGTCTAAATCATCCTGGTTTTCTTGTCTCAACTGGACATGCAGTTAGCTTCACTAATGCAGTTCATTAGTGAAGCTGTTCTTTTGCTTCGCAACTTTGTGTGCAGTGCTGTTGCTGTTGTCCGCTATTCTGTGCAAAATGTCAGTAAATCTAAGCAGAGACTAAATGGTCCGATGAAAAACTGAAAACTGGACATTTTAATTTGCTCATAAACCCACACTGCCGATCTGGACGCCCAGGTCAGGATGTGAAAAGTGAACATGTCCTGGCAAAACAAGTTTGTTTGGTCTGCCAATTATTTTTTATGTTCCCTAAAGTTTATGTATACATACCTGTGGTCTTCACATTAACATTTACAGCTTCTTCTTAGTAGGACAAGTTCTGGAGACGACTGTGTGCAGTGACTGTTTTCTTTAGAGGCATCACATTATCATAGAGCGGGTATATGGAAATGTGAACAGGTTTAAAGACAATAAATTACATGCATGCTCATAGTCATTAACACAATGCAAGCCATCACCTGGAGGATTGAATGCTGCTTCTTGTAAAGCGCCTAGGGTCAACATGTTTTAATTTGTGCTATTTAAATAAACTAAACTGCATGTATTTTTTTGTTTTGCAAAGCTCTGTAGGTAACCGTGCATCTCTTCATGGTTTGTTACTAAACAGGGCAAACTCAGAGTTTTTCTGTTATCGTAATTTGCAGCCAAAGTTCAGCTGGACATGAATGTCAGGTCACTTGGAGGTTACAGAAAAGAGTCTATAGAGAATCCCTCATAATGTTTTCTGCGTTAACGATTTCTTTCGCAGCGCATTTTGACTTTGATTCCCGTCTTTGCCTCTGCAGATCGCTGCTCTACAAAAAGGAGGAGACAGCTTCCCACTCACAGTCGCCTCTGGCAAAGTGCTCGGAAAGGTACGTCAGAGGACAACCCTGAAAAAAGAAAATGGAATAAAACAAAACTAAAGCTGCGATTTGTTTCGGGGGTTACTTCAAAGCATTAGCCACCCGCTTAGAGGTCAAATTGTTTTAGGGATGATTACAGTTGCAGAGAGATGAATGCTGGAAAGTTACAGGAGATATTTGTCTTTATTTGCAGGCGTTGCGAAGCTGCGATAAGAGCTCTAAGCCAGTGTATGTCTCTGTCGGTCACAAGATCAGCCTGGATACTGCTGTCCGCCTGACACACTCATGCTGCCGCTACCGGGTACCTGAGCCCGTCAGACAGGTACCGCACGCACGAACGCAAGCATCCAACAATAATTGATCAGGGCAGTTTTCTGTGAGCAACCCGAAAAGCTCAGCTCTGAGGCAGAGCGCTGCCATGGTTGGCAAGTCTTGCTCATTTCTTGTGTAACGGCCTACTGCTGTGAAGGAAGGCGGTGTGAGCATCAGGCTGTGCTGAGCTTTTCAGTAACTGGGCCTGGGAGGCTTGTAGAAGAGGAAGGATCATGCGTGCCAAATATCCCCAATACCATGCAGATCTTTTACACTCTATGACGAATTCCCAGACTGTGCTAACAGTTTGAGGCAATAAGATCCCACATTACAGGAGCGAGTGTGACATGATACTTCTTCCCTGGTAACTTACTGTTGTGACCATATAATGTTATTTTCTCGACATGCATGTGATGATGGGAGTTTTAATCTTCCAGCTGGAGCTCACTGTTGTGACCTTTATCCATTGGAGTTAAGTTTGTATTTCTGCAGTACTGCTATGTCCAGCTTGGGGAGATATAAATGGTTCTGTATTGATCTTTTAAAATGATTTTATGGCTTTGGAGGCCTTTAATGACAACCACTAGACTTGAAATGAGTGGAAAGAGAAGGTAGGAAGTCATGCAGCAAAGGTCTTGAACCCATGATGGCTACATAGAGGACTATAGTCTCATTGTATGGAGCCACCACTTTATCCCAACACCACCCCGTCAGTAGAGTATACCAGATTTAATCTGGTATACTGTAATCTAAAATTCTTTGAAGAAAAGAAAAGCTTAATTTAGTCTTCCTCTGTACTTAATAGCGTACCACATATACATCCTTTTCTTTCTTTTACAGAAAACCCACAAGGTGTGTTTAGTGCCAATTCATTTCAGCTGGTACTGTACAGCTACAGCTCATAACACATTTCCCCTTAAAACTGCAGGAGGTAACTTTTATAAAAGTATGTTTTTTTGAATATTTGTTAATTCACTTTGTCTTGACAGTATGAGACCGATCATTTGTTAATAAACATTGAATCCTCTTTCCTCTCCTCACCCTGTGTAGTTGATTTTTTTCACAATGTAGACAGTTTCAACAAATATGTAAAAAAACAAACTAATATTGTATAATATTTATCTAAATTACATTTTCTGCAGCTTTAAGACACATTAAAAACTAATTAAAATCAATCAAGTCAATGTTAAAAAGTTCAATTACTGAATCATCTGTCCAAAGTGCACGGTTTCAGGTAAAGTACAGTTTAAGAGTCCACAATTTGGCACTCTTACATTTGTGCATTCAGAGGATGGTTTTATCCAAAGCGACTTACAAAATAGGTTTAAACATTGAAGTACGACACAATTTACAAATTAAAAGTTACCTGCGGTATCCTGGAAGACGATTTAACCTTAAGGATTTGACATTCTGTATCTGTATACAGTGTACGTCATATTATATTGAATCAATATTTTATTAATTATTTGGTGTATCAGCTGGGATTCTGTTGAAAAATTATATTTTAAAAGTGAGTAATTTGTACTAAAATGATCCGATTTTAATCATCTTCAGCCTGAGGTTACATTTTTGCAGTTGAAGATCGACTTTGTTATTTTTCCAGGGATGACAATAAACAAACTTTCTGTGTTTCTTTGAAAATGTTACATGTTTAGCAGTATATCATTTTGGCTTGTTCCACACAGTTTAGTCCTACATATAAAACCTACTCATCAAGTGTTACAGAAGAGTCAACTTAAACTGAGTGGCTTCCCACTGGTGTTTATGATTTTTTATTTATTGTACTTTCTACACACTGCCAAGAATCAGAGCGAGTCGATCTCCTGCCCAGTGCATGCTGGGCAGGAGCAGGCACTTGTGTACTTATAATGTTGACAGTATAAGCATCAGAGGAGCCAATACTGTTAAGAAAAAGCTCTAGGTTTTATTAAATAAAATAAACAATTTACCATGATTCCCACACCCCTTTTTCTTCACATGCCACTAGGTTGTGCTGTGCTTCTGTGGTTTTCACACAGGAAACTGAGGCGCAAATATCAGATGCATGCTGGATTTTCTTTTAAGGAAGAGGTGCAGTAGTACCACCTTGCCGCCCATCCAACCCCAACAGTGTGATAGAGTTGATTTAATCAAATGCGTGGAAATTAGAGGGAGTCTGGGACACTTTCACCTTCTTCCATCCAACTACCAGTGACCTCTTCTTAAAAGTTTCCGTGTCCGTATTTCCGTTTTTCTCTTTCACACAAGCATTTTTTTCCTATCCCTTATGCTTCTGTTCAAAGGAAAAGGTAATGCCAGAATAGATCCAGCTAAGAGGAGTAGCGAGGTCATGCTCTAGTTTAAGTATTTGTGTTCCTCTGCATTTCAAAGCTCAGTCACATCACTTCTGTTGAAAACTCTGAAACGTTCAAAGGCAGGAAAGTACAGGCTGCGATTGCTCCCCTCTTGTGCTGACGCTCACTTTTATATATCTTTATGTTGTCAGATATTGTGTTTTGGTTCATCACAAGGTTATGCACAGCAAAGCCCTGTGTGTTGTTAGATAAGAAGTCAGTAAAGCAGGAGATGATCCTACTTGAGCTTCTGCGGCGGTGCGTTAGTCAAAGGAAAAGCTTTTGCATGGTGAAAAAATATTATAAAAATAAGATGTTTTTCTTGAGCGATCTTCAGATTCTCATGGCTGTTTGAAAGCTTTACTTGGTGGATGGACGCCCTCTTTTTTAAAATAAAGTTTCAGTTGGTGAAAAGTCTACCAGCTGTTCAATTTCCTGCAATCTGGCGACTGCAGCGGCCAAGTCGTAAAGCTTCCCATCATTTAATTCCCATTCTGCTCTGTGAGGAGCCATTCGTTCCTCCAACAAAGCCGCTGTATTTGTTTGGTTTTGTTTATCTATGGTTTTCTAACAAACATCTGTTTAAGCCTTATCTTTTACTAGATACAAACCGTTGAAAAACAGGATATTACCAGCTATTGAAAAAATCTTTGGGAGATTATCCATTAATCTGAGAGATCCTGGAATCTGAATTGAAATATTAACTGTATAAAGTTTGGAGGCCCGCCCAATTGCCCAGCTCACCTGTTTGACATGCAAAGGAGCTATATTCATTCAACCATCCATTCTAGTCATCTAAAGATTGATCAAATAAGTAATGAGGCATTCAAGGCGTCTTTGATGAGTGCAATCATCCTTTTTTGAATACAAACATGACGTGACGAACAGACTTTATGAACCCGTGTCACGGCGTTCCGCCTGCGGCTTTCCAGCGATGATTAAATAGCCTGATAATTGGCTAAGGATCTTGTGGTGGCTTTTATTCATTCATGTGTCGAAGTTCAACAGTTTTTAATGTGAGTGCGTCAAATAAAAATTTTCCTGAAGTAAAACAATGCATGCTAAGGTTCAATATACTGTGTGAAAATGCGTCCTCTATTCATCACTCCTTGTTAAATTATTTTAATTTGCCTGAAGATGTGCGGCAAAGACAACATACCTGGTTTCAGGAGAAAAGTGCTGCAAATAATGCGTTTGTGAATGAAGTGCATTTTTGGCTGAAAGAAAATGACAAGCATGATGATGAACATGAAAATGCGTGTAATAAAGATGCTGCTGATGACATTCAAGCGGGGAAACATGATGATGATGAGAATGAGGGGGGTGTACATCCTGAACATAGCATCTCAAATATTTCAAGTATGCGTTATAAGCGTAGTAAAGCGTCCAGCAAGTCCTCCGCTCGTAAATGAGCCCTGGGTGATCAAGCAGCTTTACTGGCGAAAGCGGAAGCTTTAAAAAGAAAACATGAATTGGAGGAAATAGAGCAAAGACATAGATTGGAAGCTGAAAAAATGCGAAAGGAAAGGGAACAGGTGGAAATGGAAGTGCAAATAGCTGCTGCACGCCTCTCTTTGTTAGAAGGCAGTAGCATTGGAGGAAAATCTCAATCAATGTCCGATGGGATCAACTCTTATGTCTGCAAAGGACTTAAAGAGCAAAAGTGCACAGAATTTAACCCGCAAGCAAAAGAGTTTGAGCCTGTCATTACATCTAACGCTATTCCAAGCTTAACAGCGCCACCAATGTCTGCACCAGATGTAAGACCTAAAGTTTTCCGCAATAGAAAATTGCAGGTTCAGGATCAAGTGCAATATTGAAAAGAGCCACGGGATTTGGATGGACTGCCTTCTGTAAATGCCAACTTAAACCTGGATTTTCCACGTTACTATTCATTCCAGAGCTTTACAATCAAAAGTAAAGCACAATGTACAAAATCAACAATTCAGTTCATCCGTTCCAGCGGATGATGTAATTTGTTCTATTATGTAAAAACAAAATGAAATTACATCAATGCTTGTTCAGCGAGAATTATCAGCTACACTTCCTCAGCATGAGATCCCAGTTTTTGATGGCAACCCATTGCAGTGTATGCCTTTTTTAAAGGTTTTTGAACATTGTGTAGAAAGAAAGACAAACAATTATCAGGATTTTTCATATTTTTTGGAACAATACACTAGAGGAAAACCAAGGGAGCTTTACAGGAGTTGCATGCATATGGCACCACAGCAGGGCTATCATAGAGCAAAGCAACTTATAACAGAGCATTTTGGAAATGAATATCATATTGCCTCTGCATATATGGACACAATGTTTGCCTGCCCAGTTATAAAATCTGAAGATGTCGAAGCTTGCAGGAGTTTGCTTTGTTTTTGCGTGGATGCTGTAATGCAATGTCAGAAATACAGTACATGGAGGAGTTGAATATTCCATCTCGAATGAGGGAAGTCATCATGAAGTGGCCCTATAAGCTCAGCGAAAGATGGAGATTAGCAGCTTGTGAGCTACAAGAGGGGCGAGGATTCAGAGCTACATTTTCAGACATGGTGAACTTCCTCAAGCGACAAATAAAGATTCTGTCTTATCCATTGTTTGGAGACATCTCTGACATTAGGCCAAGCTCTGTAATGAGAAAAATACAGAAGAATAGGACAACAATAAAGGTTAATACAAAAGGCAGCAGTTTTGTAACATCCGTTTCAACCCATGAGAGTGCCGCATTATCTGTACCAACAATTCCCCTAACAGCCAATAGCCTCCACTAACCCTCTGTCAGAAACTTGCCTTTACTGTGAGGAGCCACATTAAATATCAAAGTGCCCAAAGCTGCTAAGGATTTCTCATAAGGAGAAAAAAGGGTTATTAAAAGGAAAAGGAGCATGTTTTAGATTCTTGAAAGTAGGCCATATAAGTAAAGAGTGCAGGAGTCGTCTCACCTGTGACAAATGCCATTTAAACCTTCCCACCCTTCTGCATTTTGACAAAATAGAACCACCAATAAGCAGTGTATTGGTGTTTCATTAGGCTGGTGTTTGTACTGGAGCCGGAAATCATGATTGTACCCTATCCATTGTTCCAGTCAAAATTAAGTTTAAGAAAGGAGATAAAATCTTGCAGACCTATGCCTTCTTAGATCCTGGGAGTAAAGCCACTTTCATTACAAGTGCGCTCATGAACCAGTTGAACCTGCAAGGCACAAAGACTAACATTCTTTTATGCACCATTGGTTCAGGAGAAGCTGGTGCCTAGTTGTGTCAACGGACTGGAGATTTCTGAGCTCACAGAAAACAACTTTATGGAGCTCCCAGAGGTTTACACGCAAGAAGCCATTCCTGTCTCAAAGAGCAACATTCCACGCCAGCGAGATATTGTGAATGTGGAATATCTCAAAGCTATCAAGATCCCAGAATTGGACGCTGACGTTGGGCTTTTCATTGGGATGAATATACCAAAACTCATGGAACCATGGGAGATTATTAACAGCAAAGGTGATGTACCGTATGCTGTGAGGACCCTATTGGGATGGGTCATACACGGGTCTTTAAGAAGTGGGAATGGTGGTCAGAGAAGTGGTCCAACTGTTTACATTAATCAGATTTCCATTGCTATACTAGAGGAACTGTTGGTGTCTCAATATAACATGGAGTTCAATGAAAAGACAGTGGAAGAGGAGCATGAAATGTCAATTGAGGACAAGAGGTTCATGGAAATAATATAGCGATCAACTTGTATGAAAAAAGGATATTATTTCTTGGACCTGCCTTTTAATAAGGATGACATTATCATGCCCAATAACAGGTGTATTGTGGAGCAACCTATTCAAACCCTAAATAGATAATTTGACAGGAACAAGGCCTAGAAAGAGGAATATGAAGCATTTGTTACTGACTTGATTGATAAAGGCTATGCTGAAGTTGTTCCTCTTGACCAGTTGGAACCTAGGGATTGAGGGGTGTGGTACCTGCCCCACCATGGAGTCTACCACCTGAGAAAGAAGACCTTGCGAGTGGTGTTTGATTGTGGGGCGAGCTATAAGGGCACATCATTAAATAGCCAGTTGCTGCATGGGCCGGATTTAACTAATTCCCTCTTTGGTGTACTGACCAGATTCAGAGAGGAGAAAATTGCTCTGATGACAGACATCAAGACTATGTTTCATCAGGTGAAGGTGTCAGAGAAACATTTGGACTTTCTCCGCTTCTTGTGGTGGCCAACAGGAGACATCTCAGTCAGCCCAACTGAATATAGGATAAAAGTCCACATCTTTGGTGCTGTCTCATCACCCAGCTGTGCCAATTATGCTCTAAGAAAGACAGCAGCAGATCATGCACAAAGTTATAACAAGGAGGTGATTGACACCATCTACAACAACTTTTATGTTGATGACTGCCTGAAATCTGTGTGCCACAGAGCAAGAGACAGTGCAGTTGGTGGCGCACCTCATAGATCAGTGCTCAAAGGGAGGATTTCAGTTTGTGAAATGGACCACTAACAACCGATCAGTGTTGTTATCCATTCCAGAGGAAAGGCGCTCTAAACCAATGAGAGAGCTTCACCTAGAAGAAGGCAGTTTGCCTGTGGAGAAAGCTTTGGGCCTCAGCTGGAGTACAGAAAATGACACATTCAGCTTTGAGCTCACCTAAGCTACTGCTGCAAGAAATGTGTGGACAAAATCTGTCCTGGGATGATCCCATTCCCCAGTCTATGTCGCAAATTTGGTCTGCATGGCATCAGGAAAATAGCTGAATTTAAAGTGAGGCGGTGCATTAGACCCAGCATTTTCAATGGACAGCTACAGTCTCATTTGCATCATTTTTCAGATGCCAGTGACCATGGATATGGGACAGTGTCTTACCTGAGGCTGCATGATGAACAAGGAAATGTGTACCTGACATTCATGCTTTGGAAGGCTAGAGTGGCTCCATTAAAACAAATGGCAACTCCTCGTCTGGAACTTACTGCTGCTGTTCTTGCTATCAAGGTGGATAGAATGTTGAAGAAGGGGCTTTCTATTCAGCTAAATAGCTCATTCTTTTGGACAGACAGTCAGACAGTGCTAAGATACATAAAAATAACATCAAATGATTTCACACCTTTGTTGCAAATAGAGTGTCTGCAATAAGAGAGGAAACAGATGTAGGTCAGTGGAGGTACGTCAACTCCAAGTCCAACCCAGCAGATGAAGCCTCCAGAGGTATGACTGCAGAAAACTTTATAGCCTGTCAGAAGTGGATACATGGCCCTGACTTTCTTAGAAAGCCAGAACAGGAATTGCCATATCCTTTTGAATTCCGGCCTGTTTGTTCTGAGGATCCAGAGGTCAAGAGCGATGTTCTGATAAATGCCAATGATGTACAGCCAAAGGATTCTACCACCAGGCTCGTGCGTTATTTTTCAAGCTGGGCTAAACTTAAAACTTTGGTTGCTTGGTTGCTCAAGTTGAAACATATTCTGCTGAGCTTGAGTAGGAAGAGGAAAGAACTGTTGGCTGTTCTTCCCTCTACTGACTCTTCTGTGGCTTCGGAGGAGATAGAAGAGGAGATGAGAAATAACAGAGCTACTGTTTGTAAACAATCTCTATCAGTGAGGTACCTCTTCAGAGCAGAGACTGCCATCATCTTCTTTAGCCATTATGTAAGCTTCAGAGAAGAAATCAGAGATTTGCAGAATGGAGCATCTGTTGTGAAGAAAACAAGTAATATCTGCAGGCTTGATCCAGCATTACAACAAGGTTTGTTGAGAGTGGGTGGTAGGCTTAGTCGTTCAGCCCTATCTCTGGAACAGAAACACCCTGCTATCCTTTCTAAATGCCAACATGTATCCAAACTTATACTGCAAGATCTACATCAGTAGCTGGGGCATGCAGGAAGAAATCATATGTTTTCAGGCCTCAGAGAAACATACTGGATTACCAGTGCCAACTCAGCCTGCAGAAAAATATTATCAGAATGTATTGTGTAAAGACACAACAGAGGACAACCAGCAGAGAGGAAAATGGAAGAGATGCCACCAGAACGAGTCTGCCCAGATTTTCCACCTTTTACTAATGTAGGTGTGAATTATTTTGGACCCTTTGAGGTCAAGAGAGGGCGTGTAATGGTCAAGAGATACGGCGTTAGTTTACATACCTGGCCAGTCGAAATGTACATCTGGAGGTAGCTCATTCATTAACAACTGACGCCAGTATTAATTCCATCAGACGTTTTGTGTGCCGAAGAGGACCAGTATGTCAAATGAGATCTAACAATGGTACCAATTTTGTTGGTGCAGAGCTTGAACTGAAAGAGGCTTTGGCAGCTATAGATCATGCAAAAATCCACCAAACTCTGCTGGCAAAAGAAATTGACTGGATTTTTAAGACAAGGCAAGGCAAGTTTATTTGTATAGCACATTTTTGTGTACAAGACAATTCAAAGTGCTTTACATAGGAAAAAAGATCAGAGAATTAAACAATAAAATCAGCCTTGAATTTAAAAGAAATAAAATTAAAATTAAATAATAATAATAATAGTAATACTAATAATATTCTCAGTTGCTATATGCACAGTTAAATAAGGCTGTTTTCAGCCTGGATTTAAACAACGGCACAGTTGAAACCTCTCTCACCTCTTCTGTGTATTCAAAATCCTATTTCTCTTATATTTCTTTATATTTTATTATATTATTTAAAATTGCTCTCAGGGTGTAAACTGGACCGTGGGATTAGAATTTCGTCCCACATCATGTACCACATGTGATGCGATGACAAATAAAATTCCTTGATTCCTTGATTCCTTGATTCAGGAAGACTGTTCCTGATTTTAGGAGCATAAAACTAGAATGAAGCCTCCCCTTGTTTGGTCCTGACTCTGGGCATCAGCAGGAGGCCACTACCTGAGGTTCTCAGAGTCCTGGCTGGTTCATATGGCTTTAACATGTCAGATATGTACTTTGGGGCTAAACCATGAAGAGACTTGTACACAAGCAAGGCTGTTTTAAAGTCTATTCTTTGAGTGACAGGAAGCCAGTGCAGAGACTTGAGAACTTGAGTAATGTGGTCACATTTCCTGGTTTTGGTCAAAACTCGAGCAGCAGCATTT
>JAVLVB010000120.1:877067-948564 GCA_032876305.1 Orestias chungarensis | reverse complement strand
GCCCGTTTAGAAAGCCCAGTGAGCAGGCCGTTACAGTAGTCTAACCTGCTAGAGATAAAAGCATGGATAAGTCTTTCTAGGTCTGGTTTAGAGACTATTCCTCTGATTCTGGCAATGTTTTTAAGATGGTAAAAGGCTGCTGATGTTACTGATTTAATGTGGCTGTTGAAGTTCAGGTCAGAATCCAGTATTACCCCAAAATTTTTGACCTGATGTTTAGGTTCCAGATGGTAACTGATGACACTTTCTCTTTGTCTCTGTGGGCCACAGACAATGATTTTCAGTTTTTTTGAGTTTAACTGGAGGAAGTTGTTCTGAATCCACAGACTGATCTGTTCAATACAGTGACACAATAAATCAACAGGCCCATGTTCTCCTGCTGTCAGCGACACATAGATCTGAGTGTCATCAGCACACCTGCCGCATCGCATCGTGGAGGAGTGTGGAAATGGCTTATCAGAATGGTCAGAAAGGTGCTATTATCTGTCCTTCACCAACAGGTTTTGAATGATGATAGCCTTCAGACCATTCTATGTGTAGCAGAAGCCATCCTTAAAGATTGTCCCATAACAAAGGTTTCAGATGATGCAAATGATTTGGAGGTTCTAACCCCAAATCATATTCTGCAGCTCAATGGAAAACCTACTCTTGCTCCTGGTACCTTTTAAGAGAGGGATGTTTACCACAGAAGACGTTGGAGGCAGGTGCAGTACCTCTCGGATCTTTTTTGGAAAAGATGCAAGAAGGAATATTTACCTTTGCAAGAGAGGCAAAAGTGGACCGAGCCAAGTAGGAATTTTACTATTGGTGACATCGTCGTCGTTGTGGATCAAACTGCTCCCCGTAATTCCTGGATTCTAGGAAGAATTACAAATACTTATCCAGATAAAAATGGATTTTTGCGTATCGTACAGATGAAGACGAAGACAGGCCGGTTACAAAGGCCCATATCCAAAATCTTCCTCCTTCAAGAAGCCCTTTGAGCTCTTTGGGGCTAAATACTTTTTTGGCCCCTTTTTTGTTTTGGTGTTTGTTGAATTGTGTTTTTTACACAATTGGGGCCGGTGTATAGGAGCCATTTGTAGTTTGTGTGTGGGCATAGTTTGGGTCTTTTATTAAGTTGGAATAATTATGTTTGGTTTGGTGGGAGTATTTGGTTTGTATGCAAATTCCCACTTTGACCTATATTTTGGCCTACCACTGGGGGCGGTGTGGAGAGAAATCTATATAGGTGTCACGGTGAATGGGTGGCGGGATTTTGGGTATGAGGAGATCACACGTTTTTTTTAAACGCTCTACGTTCTCCACTGGTTTTGTTCCCTCATTCACATATCGGTCAATATTGCCATTCCATTTTCGCATCCTGCCATAGACTGCCACCCAGGACTTTGGAATTCGTTCAAATATTAATTTTGTGTTTAATACCTGGGAGCCTCCCCAAACATATCTCCCAGTCTGGACATTACTATTTGAGCGTGTTATCACCTTCATTTTCACGCACCCAGAAGCGAATAAAATAGTAAAGAAATGGATAGTCGCTAATACACACCTTAATTTTTTAAACCCAGTCCTACCAGACATCCATCCATCTGTATATATAACATGAATTCATCAATCCATCCATCCGTCCATTTGTTAAGTATGTGAAGGAAACTTAACTAAGACATTAAGCTTTTTGTCTTAAAAAAACTGAGTTTCATAACAAAGACAAAAGATTTTTCTCATGCTGGACTTTATTTATTTTTTGTTATGCAAATTCTTTTATTTCAGCAATGTAATCATGTTCTATCAAGGTTGTCAGCAGGTAATGTTGGACTTTGCATTAAAGATGTTTGATGTCTGATTGGAGCAAAAAAAAGAACTAAAGTCTCTTCAGCAGCTTTTTTTTCTCCCATCTCTTCTCTGTCTAATAAACTCCTCCCACCCCAGAATTAGATAAACTCGACCCTCCACGGCTTGAGGGATTCTAAAAGTTGAAAAGGAAAGATGACATCATGGTTTGAGTCTGCAGTGAGGGCTGATGTGTGAATGCACTGCAGCAGAATCTCAAAGAGAAACCTCTAAAAACACTTACACAGTTGTGGGGGAACAAATTCACACCCTGTCTCTTTTGTGCTCCCCCACCCCATTAAATTCTCACACTACCCTCAGCATCTCACGCCTGAACATGTGATGAAGGTTAAAGACAAGCAGGTATCTGCCTCTCCCCGTCTTCCGCGGTTATCACGGCAGCAAGAGTAACAAGTAGAGGGCAGAAAAAAAGCTCACGTCACATCTAAAGCGATGAATCTAATTCCTTTAAGTTCGTGCCGCAGTGTGTCTCAGGACGTGGCAGCATCGCAGCGTTGTCAAAGTGATGTTATGTTGCCATCATGTGAGGCACGACTCACTTACCGTGTGATTTGTGAATGTAATTAGCCAGGCTGACGTCAAGCCTGGTGTGTTGTTACTATAGATAACCTTATAGTGGCAGATTTATTATAGACCTAAAAAACACACAAGGTAATCAAAAATTTTTTTATTTGTGATGAGCCTTCTGTTGTTACATGAATAGTTTTTGTCTTCACAGGTGCACAATATTAGTAATGTAGTAATAATGTAGCTAGATTTTTATTTGAACCTTTAAAAAAAAATTTTTTTGTCTACTTTCTAATCAGAATTAGGTCTGATTTTTATTTAAAGAAAAGTTTGTCTAGACTCCAGGTCAAATCAACCTTTTACTCTATCATGCCATGCTTGTATTAAATTAATTGAGCTTAGCGTTTTCAAAACTTTTTCAGGGTTAAAATACATGAAATGCTGGTAAAAATGTTAAGACAATGATATTTGCATTCAGCTGCTGAATCATAACCATGAGCAGGGTATGCAAAACGGAAGAAGCGGGAGGAGAAAAGAAAAACCAAAATAGAGAAAGAGAAGAAATAAAAAAGCGAGCACAATATTGTTAACTGCATGCAAAAATGTAATTAACCATTAGCGACAAGACATACCCCAAACAGAACTATAAATGCGAAGAACTCAAAGAAAGACTCAGGATCGTCGTAGTTTGATGGTTGGAACGTTGCTTTGTGTGGTGAATATTTCTTTAAGAAAAGCATCCACAATCTGAAAATGGAATTTAGTTAGTTTTTCATCAGAAACCTCCAGTACTAAACTATTTTATTTGCTCTACAACAGTTTCTTGTGTTTCTAGCGCTGCAGGTGTTTTTAAGCTCCGCTAGAAAAATTTTTTACCTGATTGTGGGCTCAGGGACAACAGCAACCAGTCAAAATGTTGTGAGTATGATGGCTAAGCCTCCAGGTAGTTTTATTAAAGCAGTAACTCTTTATAAGATAAAACAGCTGTAAAAACCAAGGGCCTCAGCATTACAAAAAGCCTGAATTAGCATCGCAGAAACACAAGCTCTCTTATTTGACACGCTGATAAGTTTGAGTTTTCACAGATGGCCAAGAAGCTTAACTCAGCTGATATTTTCCTCTGAGTTTTTTTAACCAGCGTTTCAGGCCCACCCTTGGTTCACTGTTTAATGTCACCAGGTGGTGTTAGTAAATCCTAGTTTAAGGTGCGTTTAACTCTCATTTGCCACTGCAGACAAGTTCACACACACTACTTGTTGTTAAACCGTAATAAATTATGGCGTTGATACAAGGGTATCTGTTAAAGAATGAAGAGATACATTTGAGTGATTTGACTCTCTCTCTCTGAACTGTGATCTTGTTGTGAGTTGTGATCATATTAAACTTTACCTCGATTAGGCATTTATCTTGGTGCATTGCTGTTTCTCCCAAGTAGGTCTTTGCCTATTAAAAAACCAGTATGGTTCTTTTACACCACAAGTTAAAATTTGGGTCTAACAGTAGCTCTTGTAAAAAAATTGGATATTAATATTTTAAGCTGATGATTGCTACAGTTGTGCATTAAGATAATGATCTGAACTCTATGGGCAAATCCACCTCCAAAATGGCCCAACAACAGAATAAAACAAATATTTTGAAGTGGCCTTTAGTGAAAGTCTGAAAGAACTAAAATAATTGAAAAACTCTATAATCTATATGAATGAAAAACCTTCTGCAAAAAAATGTTGGCCAAAATGTATTTACAGTAAGTGTGAAGTGTGACAAAAAAGCAAAAAAACATACATTTATCAGGATGCATGTGCTTTTTTTATTTGTATTTTTTTTGCTGTAGTGCATTTGTGTCTTTTTCTGTCTGGAAATATATTTTAGCTTTAGAGTAAAACGTTCCACTTCAATGCAAGACGCTTGTTACATTTCAGAGCTATATTTTCATTTCATTTTTGCTGCATTCAAATGAAAAGAACATTGATCCAAAATTGAGTATGTAGTGTTCTTCTTTGTTCTCCACGTTGAATGCATTTATTTCTTAATTTTTTTTTAGGTCTGTTATGAAATCATTTAAAATGGGTATCTCATTCTCACTGCTTCGGGAACATGTTTAGTAAACTGTGCCCCCTTCCTGTCGGATGTTTACTAATTGTTCAGACCTTTTGGCAGACACATATGCACCACAGACACACACTTTCCTCCTTCCTCTCTTTACCACTATAGTCACTTAAGGGCTCTAATATACTGCGATCATTCAGGAAGCTAATTTTCTTCGAGCTAATGTTCCCTGAGAAAGTTACTTCAGACTGCTACAGATGTGATTAGCTGTGCAGCCGCTTGCTTCAGCAGAAGATGAAAATAATCTTAAAGGCAGTTCTCAATATAACGTTTAATCAAACCTGGATTTGCATATCAGTCAGTAAATGAGGAACAAGGAATTCGGAAGTTGGCTTTAGAGAGTCTGACTTTATTGTGACAGAATCAAGGATTTCATTGAAAATGCTCTGAGTTATTGCTTCAAAATATGATAAACTGTTGCTCAAGACATAAGTTGCTGATTTTTCATTTGTTACTGAAATTATATTATTGTTTCACTCTTCTCTGAATAAGTCAGGCCCATGTGAATTATCTGCATGACTTTTTAGGTTGATATCCTCACGATTAAAGATAAAACAACCTGCGTGACTTCATAGTTATTGGTGCACTGCCTTCAAAATGACAATAATGTTTATAAAAGTGTGTTTCAAGACTTTTATAAAAACCATATTCACTGTATTTTATTGGGGTTTTATGTGGTTAGGCTTATGCAATGAAGATGCTGTTCTTCAGCTTGGTTAGTTTAGTGATCTGAGTTGGTGGAAATTTAGATGAAATTCAATATAGGACACTCCTGGAAGACAACCTGTTAAAGTCTGCTGGAGACACAAGACTAGGACGAGGTTCCAGCTGGACCACAGACCTGAACATACAGCCAGAGCTAAAGTTGAATTGTTTAGCACATCAGCAACTTATAAATTACTCAAGGTAAATTCTTTCAAGGATCTTTGCAAAGTTACGGTTACAGACGGCCTCCGTCCAATCTGGCTTTGCTTACTTTTATAAGTAGAATAAGAAAACGTCGTAAAATTCGCTGATGTTCCCGCAAACTATCACATGCAGTACATTGTTTTAAACTATCAGGCGAGAAAGCTCCTAAAAACATATAACAACAGCTGAAAATGTGAATCCTTTGGCAGAAGGCAGTGGTTGTTTACACTCTTTCATAAGTTTGTGTATAACGGCTTGTGCAAGGTAAAAATCACTAATTATGCCCTTTCTGCTCCTTTTGTCCATTTCTGTTAAATCAGAAGTTCAGGGTGTGGTGTGGGCAGGAAAAACTTTGCAGCTGTGAAAAGGACTATGATCTTGATGTTTTTTGATTTAACTTCTATCAGTGGATCAGCCACAGTTGGGCAGGCTGAAACTATAGGACGTGTAGGGATGTCGAGGTCTCTACTTTTAATATATCCCCTTTTGCATTGATTGGGGAAACATTAAATGTAAAAGCTCTACAGCTGTGCTCCTGGACTGCAAAAACAGATGGGACTGCAATGTGAGCAATGGGCAGCAGAGAGCAGAATAAAAAAGACGGAGGAGAGATAGGAAGCACTCAATGCATTTTACTGTCTGAAAGGGAAGATACTGCCGATGTGTGTTTTGGTTGCAGTTATTAAAACCTAAATATATTTTAGGGGTTTTATATGTTTTTACTATAGCTTGCAGATGCAGGAATTATATTTCTGCCTGTTTGTGCCAGAACTGAAAATAAGCCACCACGTGGTCTCCCCCTGACAGTTCCTTCTTCTTTTCCAGCTCCATCCATCCATCCATCCATCCATCCATCCATCCATCCATCCATCCATCCATCCATCCATCCATCCATCCATCCATCCATCCATCCATCCATCCATCCAACCATCCATCCATCCATCCATCCATCCATCCATCCATCCATCTTCCCCTGATTAATTCACATCTGTTTTGCAGTTTTTAATTGCTGTCACATTTGCAGCAGCACAGATCAAGTGAATACAACATTTATCATACAGATTAATTTGAGCATAAAATATTGTCTTTACGCAGATTTTCCCAACATTACTCTCTTTCTTTTGGTCCCTCTGCCACCAGTGTGTCAGATACCTCGCCCTATATTGTTGATATGCTATAAAGTTTGCATTGAGTCTGTATTTACTGTAGGTTTTGTTTCTTTGCCTGTATCAGTTGAATTTTAGGTTGCAGCTTCCCCCTGAAGAAAATGTGGCCCTCATTATAAGCAATGCTTGGCTTTTATAAATGAATGCTAATTATAATTCATTCTTCTTATTGAGATTAACTCTTTTATTTATTGGGCAAGCCATAAAAGCAAACCTCCATGAGATTCCAGCACATTTCCAGTGCCTTGCATATTTCTTGAACCTTTCCACATTTTGTTCTATTGCAAACAGAAATGTTATATTGTATGGTATTTTGATTTTGTGCAACAGATAAGCATCAAACAGATGGAAATAATGTAGAATGGAAGAAAAATTATTCATCATTTAAATAACTTTGACTTCACAAACAAATATTTAAAGTTACTCCACCACTCACAAAATGAATTATTAAGGAATAGTTTTCCTATATCTGTAACTGCATATAAGACACACTGTATAGGTCAGGGAGGTAGTTGTGGAAACTTTGGCTGAAACATCACCAAACTGTGCCTTTAATAGTATTCATATGGATTGTTTGGATTATTCTCTGTTGTTTAACATTTGTTATGTAAAGTGCATTGGTCAGCTCTTGCTGATTTTTATATGCTATATAAAAATGGTTGAAAATGAGGATGGATGGACGGATGAATGGATAGATAAAGATTTTTTGGCTTTTGAAAACAGAAAGAAAAGATTTATCTTTCCATGGTAGATATGGGAAATGTTTTTGAGAATATATGTGAGATTTTGTAATCTCATTTGTTGTTTTAGATAAAGGATTTGATGTGCGTTACTCATGGTACCGGTTGGTTTACAGGGCTTAAAAAGAAAAGAAAACTGGTCAGAATGAGGTTCACACATCTGTAGTAGTTGTTTCACTTACCCAACAAGAGAAAATATCCATGAGGACTGACACCACAGCTCCTTCTGTGCCCACCAATGGTTGGGATGTGCGGTTTCTCTGAAGGTACCCAGAGAACCCGAATGATTTAAAGTGGAGTTCACCTTCGGGCGCAGAGGCTGTCTGAATGTTAATATATGGCAGTCTCACATTCTGCTGCTGTTGCTGCTGGACAGCGGGTCTCCACTGAGAGTTTGGAGGAGAGCTGGTGAGAGACCTGAGCATAGCCAAGGAGTGGATATGACAGAGAGCCATGGAAAGGAGCAACAAGTTTGAATAGTAAGTAATAACAGGATCTGATAAAAAAAAAAAAAAGTTTGGCCAGGTAAATTTGAGAACATTAAATGTTTTAAACAACAATGAATGAGTTTAGAAGTGGTGGAAGGAGTGGAGCATGTGGGCGTAACTGCAAGCTTTAGTGGCAATGGAGGATAATAACCTGCCGCAGGCCACTGGACCAAAAGCTTTACTCTGTGTCCGTGTGCGTCCCCTGGATTTACATAAACATTTACTTAAGAGCCAGAGATCTGTTTACCTCGGTTTTTTCCACACTGCCAGAAACTCTGGCTAGAAAATAGTTTCTGGACTGCATTGAGTTTTTCTTTTTTTGTTATATAGACTCTATCTGAAACCGTCACTTATAGTTAAATAGTTTTTTACCTATTCTTATTATTTTAATAAGCAAAAACACTTTGTTATTCTTTTTTGGAGTCAATCAGGGAAACTATTCCTATACAGTAAACTGACCAGCCGAGGCAGTACTGTATATATATTCTGTTTAGCTGTGCTGCCTTTATTCAAAATATTCTGTTAGATCTGTCTTTTTTCAACCAAAAAGTTTTCTTTTTTACAAGAATAAATAGTTGCGCTTTGCTGTCTCAGACAAAACATCCTACGAGTTTTACAGAGGAGTAGTTCAATTGTTTTTTGTCATAAAAAAACTTTGATTTTAGGGTAAATTTTACTGCACTTAAAACAAGGTAAAGATAGATGGTAACTTATACTTTTAAGATTTTTTTTTTTTTTTTGGCATTAAGCTTTTTGACAGTTTTTTGTTTTTAGGTTGCCAGTGTTTATCAGAGTGACCTTCTCAGCTTTCTGTTCACATGAACCTGATGAGTCTTACTCAGACAGTAACTCTGTGTTTATGCTATAATATGTTAGTAGAGGACTCAGTTGCACCCTTAGCACTTTAATGAAAGAAAATAATAACTTACAAAGGTGATCGATCGGGAAGTGGATCAGCCTGAACATGAAATAAATAAATTCAGAGAGCGACCAGAAACATAACAGAGATCACAGAAGCAGTCAGTTAAGAATCAAACGAACGGAAAATCTAAAAATTAGTTGAAAGGTGACAGTGAAAAAACAAAACAAAGTAACTAAATAGATGAGTAGTGGAAAGAGCTGAGGGATAGAGCAGCAGGGGAGAGGGGAGGAGAAAGATAACAGCAGGTTTATTAAAGTCTACAGTTCCTGAAAACCACATTGTTGTCTGTTGAATTTTCTGCAGAGAAGATTCAGCAGACAGCCGAATACAGCCGAGTCATCTTGCCACAATCTCTGACAGAAACCTTACTGTGTGAGATCCAGGAGGATTTCATCCAGCTTTGGTTTTGATCCTCTGATGTCTGGAAATCTCTCAAGATTTGAGCACATGAGCATAATGCTTTATTGCCACACAAAGTATGGCATGATCCAATGCAAATACATCACTTTACTTGGGGACATCACTAACAGACACTTCAACACATTTAAAACACTAAATCTGCTACAGTCTTCTTTAAACTTACAAAAACAGCTGAAAATGTGACAGAGAAACTGGAAAGTGAAACAGCTTGGATGCAATAACCTGATCTCAAACAACTTTGGAAGTTGGCAGAAGGTCTTGTTGCTGTTGTACAACACAAATAAGTGACATTTATATAAACTGATCCCTTTTAATAGATTATTTTCCGCCTGGGATTTGTCAAAATAATCTGGCATTCTGTGCTTAGGAAATTTGTGCCCATGTGGTTTTCACTCTACACACTAACACATCAGCTTGTTTTGCATGTAAATGTTGAAATACTTTTAGCTACTAGGTGCAGAGTAATGTAAAAACACCAATCAGTGCTGAAGGCGATGTTACAAAAGCTTCCCCGCATGTTGGTTTGCAACCCTGATTTAAATTCTCACACTTCATGACAACAGGCTTTTAGGAGTAAAAACAACATCTTTCCACGTTTTCAAGTCGTGACAAGATGATTTAATTATTTATGGATAGAAAAACCCAGTGTCAAACTATGGAGTGTGTTAGGCAAAACAAACAATGGTAGCAGAGACTGCTTCACCTCTCTGTTGCAAGATGTGTATGCTTAATAATTCATTGAGGTTGTAGGGAGTAGCCGCTGCATTTCTATTGAATCCAGGGTGTTTATCTCGCACAGAAGCATGCACTTTCACACCGCGCTCATGACTTGTTAGAGACTCGGATCGAAACATTAAAATGTTTCATCAGAGTGTTAATTAAAGAGCTGCCGGTGTAGTTTCTCTTTGAGGATGTCGAGAAGAGAATTGTAGAAACCGACGCACTCTCAACAACTCACTCAGTTCTTTTGATTTTTGTAACAGTTTTAAATTGACTCTGGTTTTAAAGATGCCCTTGGTCACGAGGTTGCATAATACTTTTGACATGTTAGTGAAATACATATTGTATGCTTAAAATGATATACAGAAGACTTTCTGTACCAAAGCCATGTAAAATCTGCCTTTCAAGTTGTTTTCTCCACACTAATGCATACTTTTCTAATTGTGTTGTATTTTCTACTCATTCAAAAAGAGTCTTTTATTGCCTTCACAAGTCTTTTTAGCTGTGGATGAATACAGACAAAGAAAATGTTGTGGGAAATTATTTACTTCTATTTAGACTTTCTATAATATACTGTTATTCAAACGTTTTCTTTGTGTCTGGTTGTGTGTCCTTGTACCCTTCCTGTCTTGGTTTTTTCCTTCCTACCTTCTCATTTTTTTAGTGAGTAAAACTAGTGGTTAATATACTGTGTGGTTCTAATTTTCCTTTGAGGCCATAATTAGCCACAAGATCTGCTTATTCCTCACGTCAGTACTGACTGTTTAATTGTACATAAATCAGATCAGTTTACTTTTCTGAACAATAGAGTGAAAATACCTTTTTTATTGTTGTAAGATGATTTTTTTAAATTGATTTTACACTTTGTTGCGTTACGTTGAATTTGAAAATTTGCAGGAGTGGGATGAGTGTTTTGAGACAGAAAAGCCTAATTGAAAACATTTTTAACTCTACGTTTTTTTTGAAAATGACTTCAAAAAATCAAAATACGCACCCTCGGATCTGAACTTTTTTTTTTTTTTACAGCTTTTTTCTTATTAGAATGTAAATTTCACATATTTATTTGTAAAGGGTAAATTAAATGGACAAGATCAACTTCTGAAAGGATTAACTTCCTCTCATTTTCCATTCAATGTCTCTCACCCTCCTCCTCCTCATCTCTCATCACAGGCTGACGTTCGCTCCAGAGAATACGTACGCATACGCTTCCCAGCTGCCGATACGTAAATTAGACACTGAGGTAAGTGACAAAAGATTCAAAGGTGTGGATTCTTACCCGAACTCATCACACATCTGTTGGAGGAAGAATAAAAAAAGCTAAGCAGGAGGGTTTCTCTGTCACTGCTATGATTTTCAGTTCAAAAACAAGCTTAACAGACGCTGCAAGTGGCTCAACAAGGACTTCTCCTAAATCCCTGAATAAAGTCTCCGCTTGTTGGTCGAAATACTAATTATTCTGATCTAATTTGCTGATTTGAACCCAGTAAATTTACATAGAAAGTGGATAAGATGTATTGGCCTCTATAACGAAACTGACATCCCTGTGCTGCTGCATATTGGGTGGATTTAAGAGTTTAAGAGCCTTTGACAGCTCCTCTGCATTTCCCTGCATTTTTATCAGAGTGCGGGTGGGGCAAAGGTGGACCAAGGACGTCTCAGGTTACCCAGAGATCCACAGGCTGAGAGAGCGAGAGCATGTTAAGCTGAGAAGAACCTTTGATCCTTTGGAGTCTCATCTGAAAAAACGGGCTGCGATCCCCGATTTGACCCTGTGTTGCTTATTACTGAGGAAAGCTGCAGACCATTAGCAAACTCAGTTCCTTTAAAAGTCTAATCATCATTCACCGTGTGAAGTCAAGTGTTTTCAAACATGCTCAGAATCAAAACTCCCATGTCTGAAGCAGAGATGTTAAAATAAACTTGTACGTTAGCGGACGCGTGAGGGCAGGAGACTGTATGGGCTCTTGGATATTTTGCCGCTGTACTTGGCAACACGTTGCAAATCTGCTTGTCTCCTCTTGGGAGCTCACTGATGTGGTGAATCCTCTGACGGAGCTTTGATCAGCCTTCCTACAAAGAGCTGGAGACAGGAAGTAAGGCTTTGTGCTGAGTTGGCAGGTATAACCCATATTTACCCTCATTCTTACTTGACAATGCTGGAGGTGCATTTGATCAAACAAACTCTGCCTTGGCTGCTTGACATGGTGTGGTGTAGGTTTTACTGTACTGTATGGCCACATAATCACTTCTTTATCTACACATTAGCAGCAATTTTCACCTAAAAAGGCCTCTTGAAAAATATCAAGATTTAGGAATCTACCTTTTTTTAAGTTTCAAATTTAGGTGAAGGCAAAGCCAGGAATCAGAAAACCTTCCTAACTGTAGCTACATGTGTTTATTTTAAAAGCAGGATACCTTTTTTTTTCAATCACAGGGAAAACTAATGGTGTCGATATAGAACAGCAACTACTTCAGGCTATGTGAATGTTTGTTATTTTCTAGTAAAAGTATTCAAAAAGTAAAGAATCAATGAATTCAGCCTTTTTTCATTATCATAGAAAAAACAATGGTGCCACAGTCATAAGCATTAATTTAAAGGGGTTGCGTTTGTAAACTTTACTTGGTAGGTGGCAGCAGAGGACCTGGATCCCCTAAGTGGGGTTAAAGGCCTTTCTGACCTTCTCAGAGCCAATAACTCAGTTTCTTTACTTTTTTTTTCTGTATAAAATGTTCTCGTGTCTTTTCAACATTTAAGGCCTACCTTATACAGAATATTGTTGCTTGGGGGAACAAATTTGCAGCCACACACCTTTCACAGTGGTAGGTAATCAGCGTAGCACCCAGCCAGGAGCCCAAGGCCCCCAGGAAGATGACTCAAAACCCAAGCAAGACAGAAAACAGAAAACCCCAAAACCATCAACATGCCAGGTAGGCATTGGAGGGCCATAACCCCCCCCCCCCTCCATGCAAAAGAAAACCATGAATTCATTAAATCACTATAGTGAAACTGCATGATAATAATTAGTTTTGTCTGTCTGATTTGTTTTTATTATTTATCTAACAATTACAAAAAGATCAATTAGTGATTCATTAACATTTAATCCTTCTAAAAGACTGTTCCTATTATGAGATGAATGCAATGCCATTTCTGTCATATTTTCTCGTGGAGTGACTCGTCAACAAGATAAAAAGGAGGAAGTCCTTTGTCCCCCCCAGCACAAATCAAAAGAAGTGTCGTTTTTTGTGTTTTTGTAGATTTCAGACACTTCAACATGATTTCCCTTCAATTTATATTGATCAGTGGCTAGCGCAAATTACCATGTAGTTATTCTTTATAGAAAATTGTAGAAAAACAGACTGAGGAACTGATAAAATGATAATCACAGCATAGAAAAAGCAAATAATGCTTGCTAGAAATTGTATCGGCCAGTGAAGAGAAAGACGGTCTGATAAGTTCAACCGTTAAGTGATATATAGTGGACGGACATGAATGTTAAACAGCTGGGGTCCACATCCACAGGGATACACAGAAAACGATGTTAAGAGAGGAAAACACACCCACAATGCCGATGGCTCAGCACATCCACAAACCATTCACTTTCAATTACAGAGACCGGTTCAATCAGCTTCATGCTGTTATACAAACTCCACTGCCCTTTACGAAACATTTCGGAAATGTCATGGAAAATTTTGGAGAAGCGCTTGGCACGAGGTTGGGACTGATGAGCTCTGCTGGGAACCGGCCCCATTAAAAACGCATAGTGGCAGAAGGACACGAATTGTCGCTGGAGCTACCAGGCAGCCCGAGGTCCAGATTCTCAGAGAACAAAGCGACAGAAAGTCAATGTGTCACAGAAACACTTGTTAGACCTCTTCTAGCCACCCAAGGCTCTCCTCGGTTCTCCCCTCAGTCTTAACCTTACTCAAACAGATATTTACATACATCTTTTAGGAAGTTAAAATCATGGAAACTTTTCACATTTTAGATTACTTTGGACTCCTAATGATTTCTTTCTCAATGACTTTTCACCTTTGATTCCTAAAATCTTTACATGTGCTGAAAAATGGTTGGAAATTAAGTTGTAATCGGAACAATCACACTAAAATAACCACTGAGGTCACTATTGAGGCCATTCTTAACACTTTTCCCTTCAAGTGTTTTAGATCAAAGTTGGTTGTATTTGACCTTATAAGTGGTTATTATTAATTTAAATAGTTGAATTAAATATAAACGTTATATACATCCGCTTTTGTGTGACGTCATTCTGTTTTATTTGCAAAATAGAAGCACAAACATAGCTGTATGCTTTTTACTGGAGAAAAAAAAGCTTGGATTCTCTGTTCTTTATTTACGCTTGTTTAGTTGTTTTAGATTTTAGATTTTCTCGGGAGTCTCCATCTGTTCATAAAACAGAGAAATGCTCCCTGTTCAATTTTATTATAAAATCAAAGCCGTACTCAGAACAGTACCATTTTTCTTTGTTTAAGAATCCCTGTAGGCATTTCCTCCATCCTTTCGTTTCTTCTCCTTATTGGGTCTCATTTCAACATAACTACTCATTTCTCTCCCTTTTGCTCGTCAGCATGGCTTTATTGGGATTTATTATCTCTTTGTATATTCATCTCTTAGTTCTGCTTAACTCCTCCTTCATCTGGCACTCAGATAAAATCTCTGGCACATTGATTGTTTTTGAGATATTTACAGATGGAGCATTTGGTGATTTATTTTGAACTTTTTATTTATTTAAAAAAAAAAATACATGACATACATTTGGCAGTTTTATTTAACTGATGTCTAGACTTGAAGGTACCATGAAGTGTAATTCAAATGTCTCTTCCTGTTCGACAGAGAAACATACAGATACGGAGAGCTATTATAACCAATACAAATCTAATAAGTATTATGTGTATTTGTAGCAATCCTCATGAGTTAATAATTTACTTAGCAGCAGCTTTGCAGATTAAGACACATTTTGCACATCCCTGCCATTTATTATTTACTTCTTTGCCAGTTTTTAATTTCTTGTAAATAGTATTTTATTTATTTATTTTTAAATAATTTGTTAATCACAACACTCAGTTGCACATTTCGTTTAAACAAAATATGCTATATTTATAAGGATTTGCCCTTAGTGCATATTCTCGTTTATTTATTTTTCTGTCTAGTTATTTCTTACCTTAGTTTAAGATTACATGCTTAGAAAAATGCAAATTTTAAGTAATGTAAAAAGTACAGAAACAGAAAAATATAAACAGTATACCCGAGTGTCCTCATTGTGGGAAAACATATATTCTCCTATTCTGTTTTTGGCCATTCTTCTTTAAAAGTGGCTCAAAGTCAGACCAGTAAGATTAATATTAAATAATGGACAGTTCTGTGAGCATTCATTTTACGTCTTGCTGCAGATTCGCAACTAGATTAAAGGATGGACTTTGATTGGTCCAATATATTACATTTATATGCTTCTGTCTGAATCCTTATATTGTAGCTCTAAAACCAAGTCTCAGATCATTTCCAGACTCTAGCACTATTAAGCTCATCAGTACTGTGTTACTTCTATCACTTATGAAGAAGTTTAGTTACTCAGACTTTTATTTTGAGGGGATGAACACAGAATAACAGACAAGGGCGGATGCAGCTCAGGAGGTGGGAGTTTGTCCTCTAAATAAACAGAGTGGGAAAGTAAAGACACAGCATCTTCGCATGATGAAAGAGTCTCTCACTTTTTCTTATCTTTACTTTTTGTTGGAAGTCTGTCATTCGTTTCCTGGAAAACAAACAAATGGGATGTCAAAGGGGAGAAAATAGGCAAATGGAAAGCACATTTCTTGTGTATGCTTAGACGGACGGGAAAAGGAATGGGGGTGAGGAGAATGAAAAAAAAGGCTTCTGCAGATTGCGAAAAAGACACTCCCCTTTGTCTATCTCTTTATTTATTCTCCATCCTGTCTGTCTGACGCAGTGGAGGGGAAATCGCTTGCATTTCATCATGCCCGGCCTCATACAGAAAAACTCTGAGCGCTGCCTCGCCTCCCTCTGCCCAGAACACAGCCGTGCGCCTCTCAAGTGCTGATAAATTGCCGCCCCCTGCCTCATTTTTCACCATCTCATCATCAAACACACTGACAAGAAGCCCCTGCGCACTCCTAAACGATAACAAGAACAATCGCTGAGCCCCAGGAACGGGAGACAGGATGAAAGAAAGGACAAATGGGTTGGCAGATCTGGAAGATGTGCGGCAGCTAAAAAAAACTGTTTCACTTTGTTTAAAGAAGAAGAATAACTGTAAAAAACAAAAAACTTCACCTTGTTTTTGGGTTTAAAAGCTTTCACACAAAAAAAGCTGAATTTTATTTGATCAATGTAAACATCTGCCGTAGCTTCAGGTTGATATCTACAAAGTTTTGGGACTCTTGCTGTGTCACTGTTTCCTATGTTTTCTAAAAGCTGTGAATTTTATCAGCATCCCAGCTGGAGAATACACACAAACAGGGGCTAAGCTACCTGTCTCCTCATCTTGCTCCCTGCTGCAACAATATCATGATCTACAGCGGCCATGTGACTGTGAGAGGCTGACTGTGGGAGTCCTGTCAGGCTGGAAGAATCATGATGTTCAGCAAACTGATCTGTTCTCTAGACTGCGGTACAGCAGCACAAAGATTCGGGGTGACACATCATGACTTTATCTATTTGTCATTACTCCTATCATGCTTTGACCTTTGCATTTATTTAGGGTTTTTTTCTTTAGTTTTGTCGGTGAAGGATGCCTAAGACAGTGAGTCTTATATTAGCAGATGGAGTCCCTGTGGTTTTATCACTTTGAAGGGATGGTTTAGGATTTTTGTAAAGGTACCATCTTAAAAAAAAATCAGTTTGGTTAACTGAACATCACAAAGTTTTCTAACACTGTTATTTGACACATGAGCATATGATAACCCATCATCTATGCCCTCATGTCCTTGAAGGGTGATAGAGGCAGGGGCGATCGCGATCTCCAATTTTTAAATCATTGGATTGCCCATTTCAGTTCACAATATGTCGTCATTTTGAAATTCATATCTGATGGATGTTCACTGAGGGTGAGATAAGGGCTTGTTTTACTGTTTTAGAATATATTTACTTTAAAATCTAGCACATCAGTTTTTTTTGGCACTGCACTGCAGCCCCACTGCTTTTTGGGTGTTTCAGTGTAGTAGTGGTTATGACCTGATTGTCAATGATTGATGATGATGCTGTTAAGAGACATCCTTGGCAAAAACACTCAGTGCCCCTCTCAGGTGTTTACTCCAAGCTACCTGAGTACTATGCCAGCCTCCTAAGTACTGTACATGCTGGGCCTTCGTATGTGTGGAAAACAAGTTAAGCTTCTTCTTACTGTATTGTAACTGTGGTTCTTTAAAATCGGAATTAAATTCGGAAAAACTTGTTTTTGCCAAGGAAGTCGTTTCGACAAGGCTGGTGCATAAACCAATGTTCTGAAGTATGGACACAAAAAAATATGAGGATTAAATAAAAAATGAGTGAGAATAATTAGAAATACATAATTTTATTTGTAGCACACTTTACATTTTGTGGAAATCTCAAAGTGTTACAGAGGAGCGGCTTGAAGCAAACAGCAAGATACCAAGTTAAAAACAATAAAAATAGTCATAAAACATAACCACGCATATATAATTAGTCAATTTTAGAAGGCCTTTTTAAATAAAACTGCCTTGAGGCCTGCGAAGAGCAGTACAACACTGTGCATCGATGCAGTGTGCAAATAAAAATAAGTCTAAAATGATGGTTAATGTGACGCATAGGGAAGCTGGTGGACTGTCATGTGACATTTAAAGGTGGTGTGGAGCTGTGGGAGAGAGAAAGAGTTCAGAGTGGATCCAGACTTTGTTAATAAGGCTGGTAGCACAAAGGAAGAAATTGTTCTGCTGGCGTTAGGTTCTGGTCCTGGTGGACCGCAGCGTCCTGCCAAAAGGGAGAGTATTAACAGTTTGTGAACGGGGTGGGAGGGATCAGCCAGAATCTGTCATGCTCACGTCAGATTCCTGGAGCGACGGTAGATGGCATTCGATAACCTTGGCAATAGCAGCCGTTTACCAGGTGGTGATGTAGGATCTGAGGATGGACTCAGTGATGGGTGTGTAGACTTGCATGTTCATTGACCTTGACAGGTTGAATTTCTTCAGCTGCCTTAGGAAGAACATCCTCTGCTGGGCTTTCTTGGTGAGGGAGCTGATGTTAAGCTCCCACTTGAGTTCTCGGGAGATGACGGTTCCCAGGTAAGAGGAAAGAACCCACAATGTAAATTGGATTCACAGACGTTGATGGAGACAGGCGAGGCTAGGTTCTTCCTAAAGTCCACAACCATGTCCACTGTTTTAGAGTATTGAGCGCTAGGTTGTTTTGGCTACACCAGGTCAGCCAAAAGGTGGATGGATATAGGTTAAGTTGGATCCTGCTGGAAGGATTGATATCTTTGGATTTTGGGTACTTTATAAAGTAAAACAAATTAAATAAAATTAACACTTTCTATCTGAACTGGAAAGACCTTTAAATCATTAAAGAAGTCAGTTTATAGTTAAACTAGCTTGTTTTTAAACAGTTTGTCAGTCTTTGAATCTCTTATGAATAAATGCCGTATGAAGCCGTATGTGTAATGCCGTATGTGTAAATTGACTGAAATACATTTTGGTGCATGATGAACGGGAGTCTTTGTTAAACGGTGTTTATTTCAGTGTTGTAAGGATAGGGAAGTCTTTCCCAGACTCTCCCGCAGAGAAACACCGTTCACTCTGTTTCCTCTCTTTAAAGAGAAATAGTCAATCAATAAATTCTCCAGGTTTCATCCAGATTTTAGAATCGAGAATATAGTTATGTGTTATCTTTAGTTGACTGTTGACTTAAACACAAAGTTTGATTGAATTTTTATTTTTATTTTTACTACATCGAAAAAAGTTATTTTACTCGCTTTATCTTCATAACCTTAAATGGCATCCTTTCAACTCTCTGCTTACAGATAGTTTCTGAGTATGTTTATGTGAATGTTTTTTATTCAGAATGTGCATTTTTGAGGTCAAACACTGATGATGGACAGAAACCAGTGGCTTCCAAATTCCAGTCTAATTCATTCCAGGCATGATCAGTTCTTTGTGCAGAATAATCAGATTTAGTTCACAATATGTAGTAATTAAGAATCAGTTTATTTATATAGCGTCATTTTATAACAGATGTCGTCTCAAGGCGGTTTACAAGAAAATCAATTCCTATCATAGATGCATCCTAAACAAATCAATTTAAAGAACTTTCCAATCTAAGGAAACCCAGTCGATTACATGGAGTCATTGATTTGCATTAGTCACTCCTCGAGAATCAGCCCATCTTAACAATGGCTTGTGTTGTCATTGTCTTTACAGCCATCCTTCATACTGAGCATGCTATAGCGACAGTGGGAAGGAAAAACTCCCCTTTAACAGGAAGAAACCTCCAGCAGAACCAGGCTCAGTACAAGCAGCCATCTGCCGGGAAGCGATTGGAGGTTTTGAAGAGACAGAAGACAAAAATAGATGCACAGGATACTGAAAAAAAAAGAGTTTATAGCACCAGTTGCAGAACGTTGCTTGCAACACCACCAGCCAATGTTCTCCTCCAAGAAGCTGTCTCAGCTAACAGAACCTCAGACCAGGTGTGGCTACTATGGAGAGAAGAACACTGAGAGAAAACAAAAGGTTAACAAGGTTGAAATAACGGTAACCAAAACAGATTGGACAAAGGAAGAAAGTAGCCGAGTGAGAAGTGCTCAGATTGTCCTCCAGCAGTCTAAGCCTATAGCAGCATAACTATAGAAATAACTTAAATAACCTAACCCTGTAGAGTGAGACATGAAGAAGGAAGAACAAACGAGAACCTGTCTACGCTGAGTTCTTCCCCCAACCAGATTAGGCTGTCTTATTTACCTCTTCCTAAATTGCTTTTTAAACAGGAAAGTTTTAAGCCTAGCTTTGAAACTAAACAGGGTGTCTGCCTCACTGAATGAAGCTGGAAGCTGGTTCCACAGAATAGGAGCCTGATAACTAAATCTAGATCTAGATCTGCCTCCCAATCTACTTTTAGAGATTCTCAGAACCACCAGTAAACCTGCAGTCTGAGAGAGAAGTGCTCTGTTAGGGACTTAAGGAGTAATTAGATCTCTAATGCATGATTAGTGAGGGCTTTATATGTCAATAAAGAATCTTAAAATCTATTCCATATTAGACAGGGAGCCAATGTAGGTAAGAAAAAAAATATCAACAAAGATATTGGTAAAATAAACTGTTTACTGTTGCCCGCATGTAAAGGTTCCTAGTGAGCATGTGCTTTTGCCTCTGACTTAGTTTTTGTCTTTGACTTACATTGTTTCCTTAAGGTTGTATTAACACTATCTTGAGAGTTTTGGACAGCTGGGTGATATTTTACTGTATCCTGCATTTAGGGATTACTTAGTGCTACTGTAGATAATGCTATTAGACAAGGATACACAAAATGAGGAGTTCAGAAGTCTTCTCAATTCATTACCTCACAGCTTCAGTGGCTGTGATAATCTTATGCTGAAACGCAGATTAAATGTTACTTTGCCTTTACATTAGTGACTTCACACATCATCTTCACCAACATATGCTTATTTGTCATATTTTAGAGTTTTCACAAGAGAGGAAAAGGGTTTAATTAGTTTTTTTCTCCCCGCTGTGATCGTGGGAAAAAGAGCAGTTCTTATGCACGCTCACACCCACCTTTCCCCGCGCACATATCCGTCTCACTTTAAAGAACCTACAGCCTCTGGGCTTCTTCCATGCAGCTCTCCTGTCACGCCTTGTCATCTGTAAGCCTAAGTGAGATGCGAGCAGATCAACACGAGTCATGGCAGCTCACGTCGCCTGCGAGTTTCCCAAAGACGCTGCAGCGGGCTAAATGTTTCACTGCCACCGCAGCTCATTTGCATCAGAGTAATAAGCACTTTTCCTGCAGGCGAGGAAAAGTGGAATTTATTAATGAAATGAGCTCAGAATCATAGCTGTAGTGTTTTTTATTAATTTAATTGTGTGCCAAAAGATCCTGACTTTATGAAGGGTTTCTCCACTCTCTGCTGCACATTTAGTTCAGTGTCTACACCGTGCTAAATCTTTGCACCCGTTTTCCCTAGTGTCGGGATGCACTGCGGCAAAGGGGAACTTCAACTCTCCTGGTATAGAGTAAAAGACATGTGAAATAGATTTTCATATTGGGTTGTGAAAACATTATCGACACTACCGGACATCATGTCTGATTTACTTTATTTAGATTTAGGGTGTTGGAAAAAAGGGAAATAAATTATACATATATTGGAGACAGGTGGACAATAACTACTTTTGCAACAATACAAATAAAATACCAAAATCTCTGTTGATTTGGTTACTTAAGTATTACGAGTCTGTATGAGTTCAGGTTTGTGGGGCAGTGACAAAATCTGTGACAGAACACAAACATACTCGGAGATTGTTCTTGAAAATGAAGGAAAACAAAAGAAAAATGTGAGATTTTCAGAAAGAAGGTAAAACTACTTAAAATTAGAGGGATACAATTTGCTCTGAGCTTTCAAAGACTCTCTTTATTCATTCAGTCTAAATAGACCTGATGTGTGTAAAGCACAAAACATGAAACACAACTCAACCAGAGGACAGACCTCTATCATCTGTACTGTGTTTTACCATAGCTGTATCCAGAGTCATTATAGACTAATCTCTGATTGAACCTGATAATGCAACAGCTGAAAATTGTCTGGGAGGAGGCCCAGGGGAAGACCCAGGACACGCTGGAGGGACTATGTTCCTCGGCTGGTCTGGGAACGCCTTGGGTTTCCCCTGGATGAGCTGGCCCAAGTGGCTGGGGAGAGGGAAGCCTCGGTCTCCCTGCTTAGGCTGTTGCCCCCGCGACCGGATTTAGGATAAGCGCAAAAGAATGGATGGACATTTTTTTCCCATATTTCAAACGTTCTGTATCATTTTTGCCATCATTCCCTTCACTGCCCAAAAACTAGTGAGAACTCTTTTCAAACTTTTACACAGACTCGGGTTTTAATTATTGTTTGATATATTTAGTGTCTTTCAAGAGCGAAATGTTCTTATCTCTGAAATCCATTTTGAAGTTCAACTGGACTGCAGTAAATGTTTGCTTGCATCTGAAGTGGAATCTTGAGTATCGCAGCAATGTGTTGTCCGAACTCTGATCCTCTCTGTAAGTAGTAAGTATGCACTAAAAGCATAACCAATACAGTCCTCAACAGACACAATTATAGCAGCCAAAATTAACCAGGCCTCCATGGGTTTGCATTAGTTCCTATGACGTTGACTTTTTGGGAAATATGATAACTTGGCTCAATCAGCGCAAATCCTTTCAGGTTACTTTTTTTGTTCCCTTTCCTGTTTTTTCTTACTGTTTTCTGAGCATTGCTCACACATTTTGTTGTCCAACATTACAGCGAGCAATTACTGATGACTATCCAGATAGTAATAACATAGTGAATGTTAAACCTGGGCAACTAAGAATCAATTGCCCATAATGGACAGGTGGCGCTAATCAATTACGTCATTCGTTCAATAAAACAAGAATACTATTTGATCTCCTTTAAATGTCAGGGATCTGAGCTGCTGCCCAAGTAAGCCTCACCTAAAGTTTGTGCTTTCTTATTCAAGTGTATGAATATCACTTTGTTAAACAATTTTTAATAATAATGTATACTTTATTGATCCCGTAGGAAATTGTTTATGGTGTACACCACACCGAGGGAGCCATTTTGCAGGTGCCAGGTAGGCAGTAGTGCAAAGTGTCTTGCCTAGGGACCCACACTTCATGCTGTGGTGTATTTTGCCCTAGGCTGGATTCAAACTCATGACCTTTGGATTGGAAGTCTGATGACATTCCAATAGAGCTATCCAGCCGCTGCTACTATTACTATACTTGTTTTAATAATGATTATTTTGTTCTCTAATTTCAGTTTTGTAGACAGAGAGGTGATTAGTCAGTCCAAAAAAGCCTTTTCTGCTATTATTGAGTCCAGTGGTGGCTGTTCTCACATGATCTGATTATTTTTGCCTCAGACTAGTTATTTTGTGCTTGTGGACAGCACTTGCCATTGAAACTGGCTCTGTAAAGCTTTATATGCACTGTTTCTGAACTAATCTAAAGGCCATTTATTTTCTCAATTTAGAGCGATTACAACTGAATCATTTTTGTTCCAAATTGTTCCAAAAAAAAAAAATGTTGCCACTTTTTTTTTTGTAATACCACAAATAGTTGGTCATGGAATATTTAGTCAAGAGGAAATTTCACATGTGGACTTGAGAAAACGTAAGCGACCCATTCCTTAGCAAATATTTGCTTTTATTGATTTTGAGGATTTTAATAGCTACAAGTGGGGCAGAAGCCAACTGAACCATATTTCCTGCAATGATTACTGTGGAAATAAACATTTTCTTTGGTTTTATTTCAACAAGCAGGTTTTTCTGTATAGAAATATAAAAAAATACAGACAGAAAGACAAAGTCTTCATGTGATCAGGACCAAATTGTGATTTTCTTGTGCATTTAGAAATTATTATCTGATCATAGAAGCCAACATTTTTTTTCCAAATGAGACACGATAAACAATGGATATTATGTGTGTGTGGATAAAAATACTCCCCAAAAATATTATATAAAGGTCTGTTGCACAAATTGTCAGAGCCTGGCAGCTATCTCAGTGTTAGTCTGTTCCCTTTTCACTTCCTCATGCTGTTTAAGAAGCACTATTAGATTTATTGCAAATAATTCCTCGTGGGTAAAGAGCCTGTGGGCTTTAGGAGACAAGATGTTGATGTTATCACTGCCAGCAACAGTCTGTGCTCTCTGCTGCTCACTTTAGGTTTGATTTATGATAATGATATAACACAAAGTCTCTGTAGGTCTAGCTTTTGGGAATATCCATTTATTTTATGTTACTTCTTTTGTCTGATATAACTGATGTATGCCACCATTATTATGCAGCTCTAATTCAAATCCAGGTGCATGTCCTCCATGTTATTTGCATTGAACTCAAATTCAGTCCTGTCAAGTGGTGTCAGTTTTTCATTAAAATACATTTATATTTTATCTATTAATCCAATAATGGTAAAAAATAAAATTCAATCAGTTATTATGGTGGATAAAAAAGTAGAAACTGAATCAGAATGCCTGAATACCGAGGCTGTAAATCCCAAAGGTAAAAGGTCTCCATCTCATTCATATCGAATGCAGTCTGTACTCATGTTGCATTCCCACTGATGCGGCTCCAGCAAGTGTCTGTCATAAATATTTTCCCAAAATGTCAGTTTCCATAAAATTTGTTGTTGCTGTCATTTTGAATCATGAAGTTTGAACATGCTGGGCCGCTGAGTTTTGACTTGTAGCCTGTCACCAGATCGCAGATTTCACCCAGATTTTTTTTCTCCTTTTCTGCCCCCACGAAAGTTGTTCACTTGTTGATTATAGAAGATGCATCACCTGAGGGCTGCCTCGGTGTTGAGGGAACATTCTTTGTCGACACTGGCATATCTTCATCAGTCAGGACACTGCTTGCGTCAGACTGAGCGGCTCTGACACCTGATACGAAGTTCTGTTTTATCTCAGCAGACTCCTCAGCTGTCCCTATGCTTTAATCAGATATTCCAAAAGCCTCATCAGATGCATCTTCGTCACATAACTCATGCCTAAACTGGTACAGATTCAAGTTTATCACCTTAGAGATTATAAAAGTTGAAACTCAACATTAGTCAGACTCATCAAGGAATTTTAAAATAAGCTTATATAACTGTTTGGCACCCTCGGATCCATTCAACAGCAAAGGTAGCCCCTGTTTTAGCCTCTGTTATGTGTGTATAGATGCATCACCTTGCACGATAATTAGCGTCCTTATAGTGGTGCTGACATTGACATTGTCAGTTTACTCAAAATGAGAAAAAAACAACATATTAATAAATCACCAATGTAACAGATACATTTATATTTCTAAATTACCAGTGCCATAGTTTTGATACTATAGCTAAAAGTGATGTTGGGTGGCAGGCTCACAAAGTTGAATATTAAATACAAAGAGATTTTTGTGTTGTTTTTTTGTGTTTGGTCACATTGCCATTTTTTTAGAAAGACATTCATCCACTTTCTTTTCCCACTTATCCTTGCAGGGTTGCGCCGCTGCGTTTTCTACAGTCAAGAGGGCAAGAGGCAGAGTGCAGCCTTCAGGGTTCGTCAGTCCATTACAACAGAAGAGAGACACACAGGACAAACACAACGAACACCTAACGAATGGATATTTGAAGAGACCGAGTAACCCACCAGAGACACAACAATGTTTTTGGATAATAAGAAGAAGCCTAAGTACACGGAGAGAACCCTTGCATGTAGAGATAGAAAATGCAAACTCCATGGAAAAAAAATTGACTCGGACTTGAATCCAGGATTTAAATCAGGCAGAGCTTTCACCAAAGACTTATGTAAATACTGTAGTATGTTAAAGACTTTATGATACTAACTACGTCAATAAGATTTCCAGAGTGTTTGTCAGAAAAAACAGCAGCATAGATCCTCCACTTTACTTAAAAGTGAAAATGTGAATATGTTTGCTATATTTAATGGTTTTTTAACTCCAGACTAATACCTTGGGTGTGTACTATAGAAAGATAAAGTCCCGATAGAGTTTAGCCAACTGCATGCCTGTAATTGTGATGGTAGGACAGAACATTTTTGAAAAAGTTTACAATGTCTAACTCTGTTTGTGCCCAGATTTAGTTTCTCAATGTTATTTGTCTTTTACACTTGACTTCATTTTGAATTTAAATCTGAATAGTAAAACTTTTATTAATTATATTTTTTGCATATTTGTTAAAACTTTCACTTTGACCTAACAGCATAATATGAGACAGTTAATCTTTGAAACAAATGTGTATGCTCTTTGTAGTCATACTAAAACTTATAAAAATACACATATTGTTGTGAAAAACAGCCAATCAGAGCGAGGGGGTTGGTCTTAGCCAGGGGCGATGCTAGGATTTGACCTTTAGGGGTGCTTAGCCCCCTGCAGTCTCCAATAGGAAAGGCCCAAGAGAAGATATTCGTTGGTGCATTTTTCTAAATGTCACTGCTTATGTGCATACATTCACATATGAAACATCTCCTAACATTCTTCTTTAGCCTGACTTTATTTAAGTGACTCCAGAAAGGTTTCGGTAATTAATGACAAAACAGCACAACAGACACTAATCAAACTTCAAGAAAGAGCAACAAGAGTAATTAACAAGGCTAAGTACCAGGATAGCACTCACCGATTATTTAGCCAAACCTGTTAAAATCATTTACATAGTGTGTAGGAGCTATTTCTGTTTTTAGTTAAATCTTAGAATTTAGATTAGTTAGTTCATTTTTATATTTTGATTATTTTCTAGTTGATTTATAATTAGAAATTTTGTTGAATTTGTTATTTAAAATACGTTCTTTGGTTAGTAATTCACTCAATTAGTTAATTAATTTCAGTTTGGGACGTGGGTGTGTCACAATATAAATAGGTAGGTTTTAGGCAGCTAATTATGCAAGCGGGTGGTGATAATATTTGAGTTGAATTCACCTTTTGTTTTTGTTTTTTTTATTCTATTTTTGAATTTGAGTTTTGCGTCAAATAGTCACTACAAACAGTTCTAATAATGTATAAAGCAAAAAAAAAAAAAGACTAGCAGACAATATTAAAATACTATTTAAGAAAAGAGGAGTGACTGAGCATCATGAGTTGGTTTTCACTTCATTACATGATGCTAGCAAATATGAACATAAAAAGGTTACATGCTGCACCCTAAACTATTAAGCTTTTCTTGTCCCTATAAAAATATATGCTCATTATCTCACCTACGTATTTCTTCCAGATCCTGTTCTGTCCCTTTCATTTCTCTGCCTCTTTTTCCTTCTTCTTGACTTTCTTTGCCCTCTCTTTCCATCCTTCTCTTTCCATGTTTGTACACATAAAACATTTTGTACTGAACCACGAAATAATCTTCAAATAAATAAAGCCAATGCTGTACACAATTTCCACTCTTAAACGTCATAGAAATAATTCTAAATTAGTTAAGTACTGCATTGCGACTTAAAATTGGCCATCACAAAAAAAATCACAAAGCATAATATTTTGCACTGCAAATAGGCATCGGAATGAAGATGCTGATAATACAAGTCTGCCCCCTAATAGCTGCTAAAAAATAATCTACAGTGGTTGTTACTGGGTGTTTTTCTAACCTGGTGGTTCATCTTGCTCACTTTCTTGTTTTCCTTCCCTGTGCTCCTCTCTTTGTTGAGCTGTAGACCGGAAATTTATATCAAGAATATGTCATTACATTACCTTAGGACAGGCAAGAGTACAGTACATCCATTGACATTGTATTTATTTTATTTTTTAATGTTGAGTTGCTACTAGGCTGTTGGTGGGATTGTTTTATATTCCCTTACCTGAATGTGGGTGTGTGCCTACTCTCTTAAAAAAAAGAGCGTATGTCCATCTATGACAAAGTAGACATTACGGGTCAGTGTTTCAAAAACTTAGCATAAAGGGGGTCTAATTCTAAATTTCACATGTAGGCCTACATAAATCTATAAAGCCCCAGTCTTTGATTGGCTGGGAGTGAGGCTCATTTCATTTACATACAACTTAGAGTTGCGTGCTCAGACACAGAGCCGAGCGCGAGCAGAGCGAGCGAGTATTTTGTCAGAGTTGAGCGCGTGTCCGAACACCCATGAGCGAACGCACACACACGCTCACAATGATTGCTCCTTTGATAGCTCTGTGCTCGCAAACCTGGTGGCACAAAAATCACACTATAGGAGACAACCCACTACAGTCAGAGTGGAAAGGGGAGGTGGAGCTTTGCGCGTTTGCACCCGTCGGCCACCGTATTTTTATATTTTACTGCTGGCAGCCTCACTACATCTGCTGTTGAACAAAGTGAGGAAACGGCTTGTGGAAAAAAATAAACAATAAAAAGGATTTCACTGGCCCATTTATGATTATCATAATTTATTCCTTACTTATTTAAGCTTTACTTACAAAATCGTAATCACAGCTTCTTAATTTTTCAGGGGTGCTGAGGTACAGGGCTAGAGTCGCCACTGGTCTTAGCACTGTCGATCAACCTTCTGTTGCTTTTACTATGTGGTTAGTGGAGCCATTAATGACCTGTGTTTTATAAAGAAAAAAGATTTTTTAAGAATCAAGGAATCAAGGAATTTTATTTCTCATCACATCACATGTGGTACATGAGGTGGGACGAAATTCTAATCCCCCGGTCCAGTTTACACCCTGATAGCAATTTTAAATAATATAATAGAATATAAAGAACTAAGCGAGAAATAGGATTTGACTACACAGAATCTACAATATGGACACAGAATCTACAATATGGGACTTCGGACATAGCAGCAATGAAAATTCGGAGTGCAAGTGACATATTAAGTGACATTTTAAAGTGACATTTTAAAGTGACATTTTAAAGTGTGATATTAAAGTGATCAGTGCCGGTTAAATGATAAAGTGTTTTTCATTTGTAATTGAGTTTGTTTGAGAGTCTCACAGCTTCAGGAATGAAGCTGTTTCTCAGTCTGGTGGTTTTACACTTGATGCTCCGCAGCCTCCTGCCTGAGGGGAGCGGGACAAAAAGTGAGTGTGCTGGGTGTGTGGGATCCTTCATGATGCCGGAGGCCCTTTTACTGCATCTGGAGATGTAGATGTCTTTGGTGCTGGGGAGGCTGACAGAAGATTTTTTTTTACAATTGAATAAATGCACTGTATTATTTTATTTTTGTTTTGAGATTATGCTGCACTGCAATAACAGATTAATTCATTCTGAATTCAGCAGTGTGCCAATTAAATAAAATACATTTTATAAAGACTATAAATCTTCCGGAGCATTTTGTACCCATGGGTCATGTGAGTCTGGAAAGAAACTATATCCTTGTGACAGTAGGTGCCTGCCATAGTTTACCCTAGGAGGTAGTGCATTGCGAAGCAATGCTTTGGAGGCACTTATTTTTGGTGCCTGCATAAGCATAGCAAAGGACTGCATCCCAGTTTAAACCATTTTATATTTTTTTAAATACATTTGTACGTTAGATAATTGGCATATTTCTTCAACAGTTCCCAGGTCAAGGGTTACATTTGGATAAAAACAAGTGTGCTCCATCTGTGCCATCTAGAAGAAGAATTTAAGACTTATTTTTATTAAGTGTGTCACATGACATGGCTGCAAAATAATGAGTTAAACGTGGATAAAAACAAGTGTTTCTCATCGCTTTCAACCTGTGGAATAGTTCTACAGTATTGTTTTGTCATTCTGTGCCATAACAACAAAAATAGAAATTCTTGTTTTTCAAGAGTTTTCGGTTCGGAACTTTATTGACGGTCCCTAAATCAAACATCGTGTTTCATAGGAGGGAGAAATCAAAGAGCCAAAGCTACAATCAGTCCGCCTGCATTGGCCAGCACAGGAGGGAGACACCGCTTAATCGACGAAGCTCTACTAACTTTACGGCTGTGTTAAGTCGTGGCCACGGAATAGGATCTCATTCCCACTCCTTATTAATTTGTGGCCACATAATTTTTTTTCACCCATGTCACCTGAGGGGGTCCCTACTTTAGCAAAGCTTCCCTGATCAAACAAAGTCAGAGCAGAAATGGCTAGGTTCCACATAGCGGTGCATTGATTTGGAAATGGCATTTATTTTATACTGGTTTATTCAGCTTTCTGGGGACTCCTGGGGTTTTCTGGTTAATAGTACTACTATACTATAGTACTTTCAGTCATCATACTAGTATGAGTGCATGTAGTAATTATAGCATTTAACCTCATATTTGTATTTTAGCATCCGCTGACTTATACACTACCATTTGCATACTACACTTAGCATATTAGTGTAAGTGAACATGCTAATGACAACCTAGATGCTAACGTGACATTATAGCTAACATTAGCATTTAAGCTAATTTTAATGTATAAGTGAAACCTAACATACTTAATGTAAAAAGTAGGTGTTAGTCTACATGCTAATTACCACCCACATTGTAATGATTACATGTAAGCTAATGTTACAATTTTAGCTAATATTTGTAGTTAGGGTAAGTAAACCTGCTAAATGACAACCTACATGCTAACATAAGCTTTAAAGCTAAGATTAGCATTTAGGGTAATGTTAGCATTTTAGCTAATATTCGCTTATACACTACCGTGTGAACAATACATCAAGTATATTAGTATAGGTGAACATGCTATGAAAACCTACATGCTAATCTTAGCTTTACAGCTACAATTAGCATTTAAACAAATTTTAGCATTTTAGCTAACATTTGCTTATATACTAATGTACGCACACTAGATTAAGTATATAAGTGTAAGTGAACATGCTAATGTCAACCTACATGCTAATGTTAGCATTATAGCTCAAATTAGCATTTAAACAAATTTTTATGTCCGAGTTACGCTTTATACACTCAAAGCAGACATTAGGTGTCAGTCAAGATGCTAGTAATAGCCAAAATAGCAATGATACCATTTAAGTTAATGTTTGCATTTTAGCTAACATTTGCTCATACACTACTATCTGCGTACCACATGAAGTATATTACTGTAAGTGAACATGCTAAAGTGTCATTTTATTTATTTATTTTACTTACTTTACTTCGATTTTATTTATTTTAATTTTATTTTATTTTTTAACTTATTTTATCTATTTTAATATTAGCTCTTGGGTGGAATAGTACCGTGAGTACATAATTTCGTTCCACTTCATGTACCATCATGTATGTTGAATGACAATAAAGAATCCTTGAATCCTTGAATCCTTGAATCCTAATGACTTAACCTAACTTTACCATTTAAGCTAATTTAATTAATTAAAACATGCATGGTAACATTAGCTTCATGGTTAAGTAACAGTTTAAGCTAAATTTAGCTATAAGAGGTTTAAGAAACGTTTTGAATGGAATAATAGGGACCCCGCAGACACGCACAACTGGCAGGCACCTTCAAACTCTCTTCAGGAATTTTCAAGTTAATGACTGAAAATCTGTGTAACTTAATTTGCATAAAAAACAGGTCTGCTGATAATATTGGAAAAAAAGATCCTTGGCCTCTGACTTCACCTCAAATAAACACGCACATGCAAGGATCATAAAGACCAGCCTTTGCTGGGTACTTCAGAGATCTCTCCTCTCTCACTCACACATTGACCTGGTCCACCATGATTTATCTTCTTGGCAGCGTAAAGTGTAAAGGAGATTATTACCAGTGAAGGGCCAGAGATCTACTGCTCTCCCTCCTGCCCTGCAGAGGAAATGGGAAAATATTGCTAATGTTTACATCCCTGTGAGTGTGCGTGTGCAGGTTAATGTTATGTGCACTTGACGACACTCGAGGCCTGACCGGCATGGCAAATCAGCTCAGACGCTTGTTCAGCAGCCAGAAATGTGCTGACTTCAGATAGTTTTGTGTATATGTAGTTTTCAAGAACACGTTAACGTGTTTTTTGTTGTGGCTCATAACAGGTTTGTCAACCTACAAGAATTAATATATGCATATCAGTAAGTAGAAACCTGCTGGTATTGAACTATGATAGAAGATTTTTGTTTGGTATTTTTGTATCACACAGATTATCTCCTGAGCAATCTCAAAGGATGCAGTGATTTTGTGAGGGAAATCTCATGCATTATAAATAATTTATATATAATATAATGAGTTGTAGGTACAAATTTTCCCTGTTCTATAAAGATAAATGAGATCTTTTGTGGAATTCCTGCATTTATTTTGTGTTAATAGTTCAACAACTAAAGATCCTGAACTTTTTAATGAACTAGTTCTTGCTCATTTATCTTGTTTTTACTGAGGTAAAGTTTAAAATATTTATACAGTATATATATATATATATATATATATTTGAGATTTTCAACATTATTTACAAATGAACATATTGAGTATTTTCTCATCTAATTTTGATAAACTACCTTAAGCCAGCTTTTTTTCTGTCCTGTTTTCTTTGCTCACATAAAGTGTCATTTTTTTATTGTTTGAATTCCCAAAGCAGCTGCTCTGTTTAATTTAAAATTTAAAATTTTTGATACATTAAACTGCGGAAAGCAGAACACAAATTTTGACGGAAAAGAGACCCATTTAGACTTCTGTTTGCAACCGTGATCACTTTTAACCCTCTGATACAGTGACTCTCTTTTTATTGTTAGTGCAGATTGGGTTTGACATGCCCGTTATTGATGTATAACTCACAAGTACTAAGATGTGATATTGTGTTTAAAAAAGGAGCAAAAGCACTCACTTGCTGCACATATTTTAATATTTCTACAGCAATAAAATGTACTATCAATTCAGATTGCTTTCGTCTTTTAGCAACTTTAGATTTTAAAGTGTTTATTTCTAGTTAGAATATGTCATACTTGATAAGATTGCATGGAGAAAATGGAGGAAGTCGTATAGGATTGTCACAGAAAACATAATAATTAAAGCAAAAGAAGAAAAAAAGGAGAGAAAAGCATAACTTAGTTTGTCAATTGGGAACTCTCCTACCTGTCTCCTTTGATGACAGATGCAGTCTTGAATATATAAACAAATCACGCATTTAGGATTAGTTTAATCTGTTAATGTTGCTGGTTAAGACATAAGCTTGATCAGTGCCTGATTGTATTTTATTTGCACATCGTACAGATGTATAATAATTATAAGTGTCCCTATGTGATTAGAAGAAAGCTCTGGAAAGGGTAAAGGCATCGGTGGCTTAGGATCTGAGAGAGCCGACTAAAAGCAAAGAGAGTTTTCCCATTAGAGCTTGGAATATTAAAAAGCAAACCTACTGTGCAACCAAATTCTGTGAATTGAACAAGAGAAGAGCTCGGCTGCTGCTGAGATGCTGAATGTTACATCTTTGATAACATGCTATGTTTTCTCTTTAAACTGAATATATGTGCTGTTATTGATCAAAATCTTGGACGAGAACATACAATTAAATCAATGTTTCTCGAATCTCAACCTTCGGGTTATGCTGATATACGTTTAAAGCATCTACATTTTTTAAATTGACGAATCAAATTGCATGAGTCATGAAAACATTGAACAAGTAGTCTAAAAAAAATGTTGTCCTCATTTTATTTTTATGCAGAGTAAGTTTGTTGACAGAACTGAGTCATTAAGATCTATTCTACCATGAACAGAAGCTGATAATGCTCTGCATGTTAACTACCGTGTGGCTCAGCAGAACAATAGTTGTGAGCGGTGTGTCTTACAAATACTCATCTATCTGGATTCCCAGATGTTAGAAGCCTGTTTGTGTTTGTTGAATTCCTTTGATTTGTTTCTCCAAAGACGGTTTCACACCTGCACAGAAGTGCTTACAGATGAAGCTTGTGTTTAGTTGGCTGGATAAGGTGGTTTGTAGAAACACATTCAGCAGAGGCAAATCGAGATTTGTTGACTGATTTCTAATCTCTGGATTTTGTAAAGATAGATTGGCTGATACAGATTTTTAGCAGATTTTTCTTAATAAGAACTATGTTTTAAGAAAACAACTAATTTTTTTTCCTTCCTGCGGTGACCACTGATTAATTATTCATGTTGGTAGCAGAGGTGATCACTCTTAATGTAAGAGACCAGCTTCTGGAAAAAAATTTTTTTTTAGTATTAAAAAAATTATGACGGACTTGGATAACCTTGCACTACTCAGGAGAAGGGTACAAAATGTTTATGTAATATAATACACTCTGTGAAATAAACTACATAAGAAATTAACTTTTCAGTTATATTCTTATTTATTAAATGTGACAATACTCATAGAAGTAAAACAAATGTTTTATTTGTACTTGAGTAATATTTTCAAAGTAAAATTTGTCTAACTTTAGTCAATTTCCTGGCTTATTTTATCCAAGTCTAGTTATTTCACAAACAAACAAGCAAAAATTGCACCGAAAACAGTCGTTGTTAAATTAACATTAGTGTTATGATACAAGCTACCTATGTTTCAATTCAATTGTCATGGAAATTTTGAGCGAACTTTTAAAAAGGAGCTAAAAAAAATAAAAATAAAATTTGATTAAAGAAATTAGAGAATTATATGCATTTCCATCTGACGCAAATCAACTAGAGGCCCCAATTGTAATATCGCCAGATATTAATGTTGCTGTAATTAAAAGAAAGTGGTAGAATCATTTTGTCACAATCGAACATTTTCATCAAATGTGTTTATTTTCCTTTCCCCCTCCTTTAGAAATGATGCACAACATCCAAAACTAGTCATATAAGTAAATGTAACAACTTTTGTCAGACCAGATATCATGAAATAAAGTAATCTGAAATTTAGCAATTTATAAAATAGGTATTAAAAAATTGTTGAAGAAAACAAAGCTAAAGCCACTGGTATTAGAAACAATGTTTGATGGCGTTTTTTCCTTATTATTATTTATGGGGACAAAAAGGAAGGACAACATGTGTTATTGTCAATTAAAATCAAAACTTCTTCTCTGTAGCCACAGTAAAATATGGTACAGGCAGCATCATGCTCGGATTTAGTTTTTGACAAGGTGGAGGACATTATGAACTGTACGAAATAAAAATGTAATTGGAAAAATCTTCAGGTGAGTGTTAAAAAGCTGAAGCTCTGGAGACGTTTTGTTTTCAGTGAGTCCATTATGGATAAAAAAATAATTTTGGAAGGGGCCAGCTATAATCAATAATGATATTAGACAATATTTGGTATCACCTGAAAATGGCCATAGACATTTCCTTGTTACATGAAAGATTTAAATATGTCACCAGGAGGTTTTGAGAGTTGCCTTAAATATTTCTAAACCCTGCTTTAAAATTAAATTAGATATTTGGACTTTGATGTAGCTACTTTTCTCTACTAAATGGCAAGAATGTTTTTTTCCCACATCGGCATAAAAATCATAGAAATATTTTGTTAAATTAAAATATTCTACAGTGACAATTTCTGTGTTTTACTGCCAGTTCTGTTATTTTAGTTTCAATTCTTCTTTTATTTATCTTAACAAATATATGCTATTTCAATGCTGTTTGATTAAAGAGTTAAAATAGCTGGTATATAGTTTTTTTGTAACATTCAACAAGGCCAGTGATTTCCTATTCCCCAGGGAACAAATTTTATGCCCTATTATTTTGTCACAGTTAAATTACGAGTATTGTATGTCCAAAGGTGTTACATGGGGTGAATGTTAATTTCAGGTGGAACACAGCCACACAGGTGGAATGAGTGAGTAGTCAGAGCATGGAGCAGAAATGAATGTGTACAAAAACTAGTTACCAGGGCAGAATCATGACAAAAAGTAGCCACACCTGATTTTTTACAGAGTACACAGTCTCTAAACTCGGAAGACCTATTATCAACATGTTGCTCTTCTTTCTTGATAATCGGTTATAGAGAATGAAGGGTTGAATGAATAGCTGGGTAGATGGTTGGCCAAACGGATGGACAGACAAATAGATGGACGCACGGATAAAAAAATGAAACAGGCAGACGGATGGACACGTAGGTGCGCTGCTTCTGCCCAGCTCTAATCTGTTCCCATTGCTCTCACCTGTGTTCCTAGTTTTGAAAGCAGTTCTCTGGTAAACTAACAGCGGCAGATTATTGGAAGCCGTTTGGTGAGTAGATGTCCAGCTTTCTTTGTTTAGAGTCCTGTTTTCTCGACCATGATTTCTCACCTCGTCTGATCCTCTGGACTACTCGTAAACTTTTTGATTTTGTGGACTTTCAACCCTGTTTCTGTTCCTGGACATTTTGCCCTACCTTGGATGTGTCTCCAGCCATTGTCTCTACAGTAATGACCCTGTTTTTTGTCATCTGACTACAGGTATGCCAAGTCCCTGGATTGAAAATTCATTGTAATCTTTAACAAAACTATTTCTAACTGCACTGCGCTGTGTTGGCTGAAATTTCAGATCCTGTTCCCGTTCGAGTTTCATAACGGACAGACAGATGGAGCCTTTATTAATGTGAATAAAAATGATCAAGTTACTTGACACAGTAAAGAAAATATATTTTAGTTCTTGCAATTTTACTATAATAAAGCTCCTCATCACTTCATCTACATGAGTAAGACTTTGGAAATATTAAACAGCTATAAAAAAAAATCTCCCCAAAAAATCCATCTTTACGATGCTTAAATTCAGAATGATTGAGAATATCTTCAAAACAATGCACACTGTGGGCCAGCGGCTCTGTAATTTTCTTTTTTGCAACTTGTTTACCTTGAGTTTTCATTTCATTTCAGAGGTAACCAACAGCAACAGCATCAATAATTTGGGACTGTAGATTTCCGCTTCCTTCATCCTTCAAAGACTTGGAGGCTTTCCTTTCAGAAGAATGGAACAATATTGCTTGACACACAGCCGCTGGTGTGTCTGGAAGCAGAGGTCTGGATCAAAGACACACAAACACATTGTGTCCAACACCACAGAGTTTTAATTTTGCACTTTTTATTGCTACGCTTCATTGGGACATTTCTGTTTGTGTGTTTGGCATTGCATCCACCTTGAGCATGTCGATGGGACAAAGTTGTGCATTGTCATAATCCTGCAGCCATCTAATTAGAAATGATTGTAATAGTCTATTAGAGCAAGAGCATTCAACTGTAATTGTGTTAGTCATAAGCTATCAAAGTGGTTCTTGAAAGGAGTAGTTGGCTAACACTTTTCCCCTTTCATCCACCATAACCTTTTGATAGATCACAGAGTCAATGTCAAAATGTATTACAGCAAGCAGGAGTTAAAATTGAAAGGAGGCAACACTGGAGTAATGGTTATTACTGTCTATTAAAAGAGGCAAACAGCAAACAAGCAAAACAAATTTTTAGGAGGACATAACAAAGCAGCTTTAATGTTATGACTTACCTTCATTAAAAACCAACTGGTCATGTTCACACCACCAGCATATATTTTTTTATAACTTTAATTGCTACTTTGTCTTTATTTTTTGAAACAGTATGAAAAAAAACTGTAAAAATTTTTTACATGACATCTTCAAACTATCTTTTGGTATTTTTTTGCCAGATAAATCTGATCATCTGCTTTTGTCGGTTTTGATTCAGGTCACAGAATATCAACCTGAGAGTCCAAACAGGACTTTTTTTGTTTTCTCCCAGATTCCAATCAAAGTGAGTTCAGGTTAGGCATTTGGCAGTATTGAGTCGCAGTCCAACTCTGAATGTAAAATAAACTCCATGTATTGGCTTCCATACCCAGTGGCTCTAAAATTCAGGGAAAATAAACTTACATTTCATCACTATTGCATTTGCTCTCACCCCAATGACATTCAGTATCTTGGAATCTTTCATGTCATTTTTTCCTGACAGCCACAAATATTTTTTCCCAACTAGATATTTTAATGCTCCAACGCAATTTGAAATATTTTTAAAAAGCCAATGTATTACTGAAATGTCACCTAAAACAGACATAGCTTTACTATTTTATATATATATATATATATATATATATTATCAGTACTAGCTCAAAAAGACACACACTTAACTAATGTCCTTCTCCTACTGACAATATTTTTCATGATGAGCTGTGTCGGGCTAAACATTCAGTAGCATGTTGATTATCATTAATACTTGACACATTTCAATTTAGTTGCATTTAATCACAAAAGAAAATAAATGAGTCTTTCTGTGCATTGTGTTAAATGCTGCAACTTTTTAAAGAGCAGAGTTTCAGCTGCTATTCATCAAACCACCAGCAAGTCTGTAAGAAACTGTAGTCAGTGACGTCTCTATTTTTAATTATAATAAACAAAAACTCATTTTTTTGTGCTAGAGAAAAACACAGACCAGCTTGGTCAACAAAATATTGCCTAAGGTTAGGCAATAATTTTACTAGTTTATTGACATTTTTATTATATTTCTTTATTAATAAAATCAACAACATAATATTTATCTATTTTTGTCTGATTTAAAAAATAGTATGTCAAAAATTATATAAACTCATTTCTCGTGTTTTCACCACGATTATTGACCTTTCGTATTGGGCTCTGAACATGGGTATCATAGCCGTAAGGGATGTCGGCGTTTTTGTACGAAATCTTAAGCTAATGTTTTCCTAAATGTATCAGAAATTGCTGCATCTTTACCTATAACACAGACATTTAGGGTTTCAGTTGCATTTACCACAGCCCTCAATTTAACAGCACAATGCTAAAATTAAATGTCTCTACCCATTAAACCAAAATTTCAGCTATTAAAGGCCTGCTAATCATCTGGCTGCACGTTTTAGAGGCTGGAAGGAGTCCTTGTGATCACTCTGATCTTTAGCTTGCTCCACAGATTTTTCCAATGGATTCCAATGGGGATTCAGCCTGCACAGTAATAATACAGTCAAAATAATAGAATAATAAAAATAAAATTAAATACAAAACAACATAAAAAATATCCCTAGGTGTATACATTATATTTTGACTCTTCTTCATATTACAGTTAAGCCAATAACACAGAGGCCCAACAACAAAGCACTTTACACATGATATTATTCAATTGCAGGGTTGATTTCAAAACCGGATTATGGGGGGGTCTGTGCCCCGGGGCCAAGAGTTTGCTTGATTGGGTCTGTGAGGGCACATTTTTAAAAAATCGATGTGCTTTGCCTCTCTCTTTTTTGGGGATTTTCGTATTGAAGCAAGTGTAATGTTAGAGTACCCCAGAGTCGTGGACATAATTTTGAGGGGGGGGCACAGGGGACATGTCCCCTGCACTTTTTACTGTCCAAAAACAATGTTCCTCACCACATACAGCGAAATTGTCAGCACTAGGACCAAGCGGAAAACAACCGATCAAGCTGAATTCAGCTTCTCTGAGTTTAGACCGCCCACCAGCACTTGATTGGCTCTTTGTTGTTTGGATCTATTGAGTGATTGGCTGTCTCCACTGTCAGTCCTTAGAAGCTAACATTACAATCATCTGACGCGCTGCTGAATTTGGTGTGTGATTGGAAGGTCATAGTTCTGGAGTCCTAAGCGCTATCTTAATTATAACTATAATATGTCTATTTTTTCAGCTTCTTGGTAGTTGTTGAATTTTTGAAAAATCTTAAATGGTCCAGGAGTTAATGTTTTAAGGAGCACGCAGTTTGGTCATTGGATGGAAGCTGCTACTGTAAGTTGGACATTTTTTTGTGTGATTGGGTCAGGTAAGCCAGAAGGGTTGTAATATCAGATGTATTCAATTACGCTAATCTTTGAATTGGTGTTCATGTGCCTGAGTCTAGCAGCATGCAGTAAGCGAAATTTTTGAAATGATCAAGCTGTTTATGAGATATATTAATTAGCTCTAAGCCTTCCTAAAACGTGAGCAGTATTGACAGCTGTCTGGTTTCCAGTACTACTTGTGGTTGTATGATGACAGATGCATAGTAGGTGGAGACGATGTTACGACAGCTTTTACATCATATCCGGCCTTAATGTCAGTAAATTTGAGTATAATTCAGACTTTGCTCGTCCTGTGTGAATGCGCCACAAGTAACACAGAATAGGCACTGCGGGATTAAGAAAAACATGATAATGTTTTGCTTCATGCATAATAACCAGTCAAACAAAAAAAGGAACCATTAAAACTTAAAAGTAACAATTGAAACCTAGAGGGGAACTGATATACAAGAGTTTCGTTAAAAAATACGCGCCCCCCCACATTTGAAATCAAAATTTCGTCCATGCCCAGAGTACACTTCAAATGTATGTGACTAGTCTCGAACAAATCTCAAATGACCCAGCTTTCCACCAGCATTAAACGCAACATGTATGCTCAAATCTGGGAGCTATCTGGAAGCGTGAAATGTGTCTCAAAAAGATTTTAAACTTACAAAAGATTAAAAACATACATTTTACACTAGTATCTCTGTAAAAAAAAAAAAAAAAAAGCTTTTCCTTCACACATATATACACATTTTGTACAACATCAAGGATTGATGATTCTTTGCCGGCACCATAGGTGAAAAATATAACCCATATCAGTGATGTTTTTCAGTGTATCTCTGTGTTAGCCAAACTGGTGATATTACCATTTGCTCTAAGAAACATTGCAGGATGATGAAGAGGTTTTGTGATCTTGGACTTATTGCTCTGTTGCTGAACTCATTTTTCAGTGAGTATAGGTAAACAACATATTTTCCGTTGCTCCTACTTTTTCTTCTGTAGATGTGTCTGAATGTGGTATGTAAGGCCCCAAAGTGCAAAGAGCGACTGTGGTGAAACTGACAATTTTTTTAATAACGTAGGAGGGAAAAAAAACACAGGAGGCACAGATCGTGGAACACAAAAAGAGTAAAAGAGGAATCCAAACAGGAATAAACAACAAGCAGTAAGTTAAATAATAAGGCAGAGTTGGAAAATGGCAGAGGAAGTAGATGAACTAATCAGAGGAGATTTGGTAAAGTTATGGCAGAAGGAAAGCGGGAGAACTGAGGGAGGGAGACTAATAACACAAAAGAACTGAACAAAGATTCAAAAGGAGCTACAAACCAAGGCGAAAAAACAGTAACACAGATCTAAGAGAAATAAACCCAAATGCAAAAAACTAAACTAAACATATGAGCACAAAGGAAGAAACTATTTTGGCAAAATTGTGTACATATAAAAAATGAACAAGTAAATAAACCCAAATGCAAAAAACTAAACTAAACATATGAGCACAAAGGAAGAAACTATTTTGGCAAAATCGTGTACATATAAAAAATGAACAACAAGGAAATAAAAACCCAATGCAAACATCCAAAGATCTAAATGCAGGGCAATATTTGCTTTTATTTCCTTTATCACTGACAATCGTGGCTAAGTAACAAAGAAAAGTCACATTTGTTAAAAGTATTCAGTCTTAAGCTACTTCCCTACTTTATTGTGTTTTTTTCTATCAGTGTTTGGTTCATCTTTACCTGCAGGAATCTATCGCGAGCAGCAAAAACTTATAAAAACTCTCAAAAATCATCATAAATGACCTGAAGTATCTGTACCTAAGACAACAATGTCTTCCTATGTTAACTTTAAGGACCCTCTGGCTGCTCTCAACACATTTTTGGCTCTGTTAGTATTTTATTTAATTATTTTTTTACAATAAAACAAACCTTTGGTCGGTTTCCTGTTATGTTGTCTTTCTTCCAGTTTCAGCTCTATTAGGTTGTCCTTTTATTCACTATTCATAATGTTGTCCAGAACTGTGGCTTACTGTAACATAACAGCTCCCCAGATTCCCATTCCTTTCCTTTCTTCCTTCATCGTCTCTTTAGCACTTTCTCTGATTGCATTTTCCCTCTGTCATATTGCAGCTCAGTGCTACTATCCAACATTATACTTGCCAGAGCTTATTGCTTCCTTTTAGATGAAATAGACATCCTGTTTGTTTGTTTCATGCATTCTGTTGTGTTACTATACGGCCTAAACTAACTGAACCACAGAGACATGCAAGGTGTTTAGGATGTAGAGATAAAAATAATGGCTAACACTGCTCCTGGCCATCACTGATCACTTCCAAGTATTTTATGAAATCGTTATATGAATAGCTCCTGTATTGTGATAGTATAATTATTTTATTTCAGTTGCAGGAAGATTTTTTTTGTGTTTGTGTGGGCACCTCTTCATGCACCCCTCGCTGCATTTATAATCATCAGATTAACATGTCTCATTTATGTCAGCTCAGTGACATTAGAGGAGGTCAGTTAATTGAACACCTGAGAATCTGAAACATTGAATAGATTAACCTAAAAACTCAAAATGGCATGGTGCAAACTGCAAGAACCTGAGGTTTTAGATGAACTATTGATTTACACTGATATGTTCTTATCAGTCAAGCCTTTTTCAGTGGTTAGCAGAGAATTTGGCTGGGTAGTTGTTTTCCTCTGATTTTTACATTTAAGAGCTGCTTTTATCTTACTAGAATTCTTGATTTAAAGTCATCAGTGTACGCTAGGCTTGTCCCGATCCGATATTTGGATCGGATCGGCCGCCGATATTTACAAAAAATGCGTATCGGTGTCGGATCAGCCGGCAAGGGAAAATTCCGATCCAAACTCCCGATCCAGTTTTTTTTGAAAGTCCGATCCGTGTTGTCCAGCGCAACGATTTAGATAATCCATTCCAGGTTTTGCTGTGTTTTACCTTAAATCCGGTCCGCATTTTCCAGCACACCTTCAGCACACAACATTGCTGAATAAAACAGGCTGCATCTATAAATTTGGAGTCGAATCTTGTCACCAGGGGTTAGGGGACATATGTACCTGTAATCTGAGCAGCATTTGTGGACGTGGTTCTATTCAAAGGTTTTGAGTAATGTGGAATTATATTCATTTGTATTTTAATACTTGAAGTGTTTGCATATAATAGTAGGTATAACTTTTTGATAAGCCCTGGATATTCACTCTAGTGCTAGAATGGGTGGACGTGTAATTGAAAAAAACATGCAGGAATACGTGCTGCTGAAGTGTGTGAAATAAGGGTAGGGTGCTACAACTGAAGGTCGTAGATAACGAGAAACTCCCTCTCGCACAGAGTAACAACTTCTTGTGGGAAAATACGCATGTCTAGCTAAGCACGTGATAAACAGTTTGCGTAATCAAATATGAATGCTTGTGTGACTCTGTATACTTCCTACTGTTGAATAAAAACAGCGTGTTGCTGGGGAGAGCCCAGAGCCGAGTTGGGAACCCGTGAGGAGCGGTGCTCTGCTCTCCCTTTTGCAAAAGGTGTGGTAAAAGTTAAGTTACGAGTGGACATTGTTTATTGAATTGTGTAAACGATTGCAGACCGCCTAATGTATTGAATCTCCTTCCTCTAAGGACCCATGGAAGTCTAGGAGGACTTCAACAGTTAAGAGTTTGTAAAACACCCTCCAGCGCAGAGTCGCGGCGGCGAAGCAGCGGCTCGTAACGAGAGCAGAGCCGAGCGAAAGAGTGTTTTTCCTTTTACTCACGATGCGTGATGCGTCCCCGTCTTGCAAAGGCCAAGCAGGGGACGTGGTCGGGGTGGCAGAGGGGCTCATAATACCGCAAATGGGGGCGAATATAGTGGGGGTGAAAACAACCGTGGTTTTTGTGGCAGACGCGGGAGAAGCCGCGGAAACAAAACACAGCTGATGGTGGCGTCCACTGCCGCGTTCAATGCCGCACCGTAAATGACGGCGGTGATGATGATGGCTGCCAGTTCTTAAGGGGAGAGGAAGAGTGGATCCAAAATTTTGATGAGCCTGTTGGTTATTGTGGAGACGATCTGACAAATTCTGAGCCTATTTATTTAACTTCTCGTTTTCTGAATGATGAATTGACATTTTCCAATTTGGCCGCCACCTGTTGATGTCACAATAATCTAATTACATGAAAAATCTACTTCTATCCCAAATTTAGGTTCATACTGAATATATTTCTCATTGATAGTATACCTTTATCTCAAACCACTTCAAAGTTATAGCATTTAGACAACTTGATATCAAAATTGTATAATTTCTTGAAAAAAGGGTTAAGACGGCCAGGTAAATTGATCGTTATTGGTAAAAATGTCAGTTGTGTGGGATTATTATACCTTAAAGGACGAAAAAGACGAGAGGCTTTTTAGCGCAGTCTCACTCATCAATGATGAACACAGGAGCAGGCTGACACCTGAGCATGTCGAAAGGCTCGTCTTTGTAAAAAAGAATACCCCCATCATGCTTTGACTGCAGTCAGGGCAAACAGTTGACATTGAAGGGAATGTGGAGATGGAGATGGAGCAGTGTGGAGGAGATTGTGGAGTAAAAGGCATTTTTGCCTTTAAATGGAGTTTAAAATATTATTTGCACTGATATTTAAAGCCTTGGTTTACACTTGTTCAAGAGCAGAGTACTGATGCTGACTAATACACTAATAGGTTGTTTGTGTGTTTTGCTTTTTTAATACAGTTTCCAATATTTTTTGCACATATGGCTTTTTAAGCCGTGGTTTACTGATGCCATTTCTGTTTGTTATTTATTATTTTGTCTATTTTGTTTTTATTTATCCCTGAATAAACAGGTCAGTTTCTCATTACCAACTATTGTGTATTATTCCAACTCACCTAATTCAGCTGACTATCAGCTGTTATCAAGAGTAAAACCCTTTTCAACATGAGTCTGACAACAAAGTAAGTAGGCTAAATAACTTTAATAGATAATTGGATAGGCCGGTATCGGTATCGTCCGGTATTGGTATCTGCCGATACTAAAAGCAACAATATCGTTATCGGATCGGAAGTGCAAAAAGCTGGATCAGGACATCCCTAGTGTACGCCAATATCCTGAATGTGCAATAAAGAACACATGTGAACTGTCTCAAAGACTTGCTTTCAATTCTGCAACAACACTTGTCCAACTCTGCAATGTGAAATCTAAGATTTACTTCCAGCCTAGTTTTAAGAGAGGTGCTTCAGAGAGACTTGATAAACAGTTGCACCTCCAGATCTACACAGTCTCAGATCTGAGAAGATCTTCTGTAATGCAAAATCAGTATTTCTGGGCCTAAAGGCCTTGAAGATTGACAGGTTAGCTCTTTTGGTCCTTAAACAATACTGTCCCATTACAATAGATTTTTTTGTATTCTACTAAATGATGTGTTTTATGTGTGCTCTTCTCTTACCTAGATTGTGGATACAGGTGTGTAGTATCTGAAGATGAAGAGCAGCGATTTCTGAAGTCTCCTTAAAAACCCATCTGTGTGTTTGTGTAAACTTTAACTTTTAACACTACAGCTTTTTAAGTCTCGGCCAAGAAAACTGTATCTTTTTTATGTATTCACCCCATATTTAAGCTAGATATGGGTCAGACTGGTTCTTTTTATATTCTGTTCTCATTATAATTTTGGGTCACTCAGCCTTTTTGCACTGGGAGCTCCAGAAATAAATCAGAATAGTCCCCGATCTGCCACAAAGAGCTGGTCATTTGTTAATGTATGTAAGGGAGGAGCATTGGGTTTTATGTGAATAGGTATGGAAATAAAAAAATACACTAGCGGGGCTCCTCTCTCTCTTAAAATGCATCAGATTTGGCTGACCATGCTGCTGTGATAGGCTGGTCCCAGAGGGGTAGGGGGGTGGGGTCAGAATCTGCAGGGGTGGTGTCCAGGAATAGAAGCGGTCAGACGGGGCAGGATTGATCAGCAGGAAGGGTCATCGGATCAGCTGACGAAGGCCGCAGGTGGCTTTGCGCACATCTAAAAACCATAGATAAACAATGCTGCTGGTACAAAAGGAGATGATTGTGTTACTCCTGACAAATTAAATGCATTTTTATACTTTTCTCAATAAAACAATGGTGGTTGAATTTTTCGACCATGCTTATTCTTTCCTTAACATGAATCAGCCTTTCTGTCCCCTCTGCAGAAATACATCCCCAAATCATGATGTTTCGACCTCCTGCTTCACAGTGTTGGGGTTCTTGCGATGCAACCTTAGTTTTCTTCTAATGAAACCCTCATGCCCAGTTTAGCTACCACAATATTGAAAGCCCAGCAATATTGAATGTCCAGCATTCCTTCCATGACTGACTGACGGACTGATCTGATCTTGTTTCTGCCTCACGGTTTCCACTTTCTGCCTTGGCCTTGTCGGAGCACTCTGAGGTTTCTAAATTCTGGACATTGATCCTGTTTCTTCCTTCTGACTACCGCCTCCTGATTCACCCAATGGATTGTCTGGCTGATTGTTCTCAAACAGTTTTGACCCTAATTCTGTCCCTTGACCCAAAAGTCTGGTTTTCCCCCCTCTGGTATCCTTTCATTTTTGCCTTTGAAAGTGATTTTCACCTGCGGTGACATCACCGCCAAGTCTCACTCTAACCCGGCGCAGAGGAACCAAGATTCTCTACAAGGACTCTGACAAGAGGTTCCTGATCCTGCTGTTGATATTTTAATAAGATTGTTAAACATCTCCTGTTTTCTGATTGAACATCTCCGCACTTTGATGTATTACAGAAAGTGCCCTTCCCACCAACATTTTTTTGTAAGTAACAGACCTCTAGAAAAAAAGGCATCTTAGCTGGGGGGTTTTTTCTCTGTGGACTTACATATCCTTACTTAAGGCTCAAACTACTGTTTGAGACTGTGATAAGAAATGAGAATTTTTTTGAGTCCACCATTATCCCAGCCTGTGTAAGCAGTTTTGTAAAGAAGAACAGACATTTGAAGCGTACACATTAACACTTGCAACTGCATTTACAACTTTAATCAGAAAACTCTTTATAATAATATGATTTGACAATTGCTTGCCTCCTCTATGTCCACTGTCCTGTTAGGCTCCTGCTTTGACCCCTGTTTAGCTAGAATTAAATGCAGCTCTCAGGCAGGCAGAAAGTGCCAGATTATCAAAAGCCTTTAGAGAGTGGGTGTTCACATACTTTGTGACTTTACCTGGAATGCCAACCCCAGCCCACCAGCGTCTCTTTCTCAGGAAGCTGCAGAAGGCTGCAGAATCCTTAAACCCTTAAGTAGAAGCCCAGCGTTCCCGGTCTTCTTTAACCAGTTCATGACCACTTTCAGTCACATAATTTCCAGTCTCGTCTTGTCCTCTGGATAGCTCCCTAACTTCTGACCTTCTGGACATGGACCCTGATTCTGAGATTTGACTTATGGCTCCTGCCTCGCCCTCAGATTCGTCAGCCTGGATCTGCCTTCACGTACCTGATATAGTTTTCTGTGCCATGACACTAATTCAAGTCCGACTCATGGATCCTTTTCTCTAGCTTAGGTTTCTCATTTCAGAACTTTCTTCTATTCTCAGACCACTGACTCCTGTCAAGTTCTGATGTCTGTTATGGAAGCTATCCACAGTTTGCGCCTGTGATTACTCTTGATCAGGTTCTACCACCCTACAGAGCTCACAGCTGCCTAGAAGCACAGTTAAGTCATTCTGCTGCCACCAGTATTACCAATATTACACAGGAGCTGAAGTGGAGCATCCTTGTCTCTAAATATATGTTCCTGATCCAGTTGCTGTTGATTTTCTACTCATTACTATCCAATCCTTTCTTGTAATGTAATGGCAGCGCCTACAATGGCTGCATAGCCTCAGTCACCTGTCTTCCCATGTATTGTATTGTGATGTCTGTCTGAATGGATGTATCGGAATTCTTACATTTTCCTCTGGGATCAATAAAGTATCTATATCAATAATACTGTTTTCACTAATTTGCTGTGTGTGGCTAGAGTTTCAGGTTCGCCGTGCTTGTTCACTACGTATACAGTATTTACACAAACATTTGCCTCATTTTTTATGTTGTATTAGTAAACACTCAGCAAGAAAACATCCATTCTTCTCATTGCCCTTCACATTTAAGTACTTCTTTATATTAGTCTATCACTTAAAGTCTCTTACTACCTTAAAACATGCCATAATAAAGTGTGCAAGGTTTGAGGGTCAACAATACTTTTGAATAACACTTTAAAACAGGACTATTACTTCATCCTAAACTACAACTTTAATGATAGAGATTGTATTTACCTAAGGAGATACTTGGTGGCAGAGGCTATCTATCACTAACCAACAGACTGGGGTTTTGTGATAAATTTGTTCAATTTGTTAGAAATCTCTTTGTTTTCTTACCTACTTGTCCGGAGTTCCCTTAATGAGTTATTTTTCTTTTTTGTGAGTATTAACTGCGAACACTTTACCTTGTCTCTAAAGGTGAAAGAATATGCTGCATTTTGACTCAAAACAAATTTCAGTAGGCAGCAACACACGTCATGGTCCCTTAATAGATTTGTTTTAAATCCGACGGAGGTACCAGATGCTAAATAGTTTTAACAGGTGCATCATTAATCTCCCCTAAAATGTGTGGCAGAGTCTGGAAAAGCTGCTGGTGAGGATGTAAGAATGGTTCTGAAGCTTTCTCTTTAGTCCACCTTTGATTAATCTCCACCATAGCTCGTAAATGTTTTTTTTTTTTTTTTACTTAATAGGGGACAGAGCAGCAGTGGAGAAGATAGAGCAGCAATCTTGACAACAAGGCAGAGAACCTAAGCAGTAAACTGTTTATGTGTGATTAATTCACAGAGGTTATATCCTAAGGCTCATTTAACTGCGTATGTCTATGTAAATCAACTGAATAATCAGGTGAGGTATTTTTTAAGTCTTAGAATGACTTAAACTGGCCTAATGTGCCCTGCTCCTTAGACTATGGACACAATTTCTAAGAGTTGGTGCCAATGTAATTTTAATATGAGAATCACTGATGACACTAAACTCGAGATGCTCATTTGTTTGCATATCAGAACCAGCTTTATTCACCAAGTTGTCTATATTGATTGTGTCTGTTCCTTAGTTTGTTTTGGTTCCTAGTAGCAAATTTATTTTAACGTCCAACATAGTTTCTGCATATAGACATTGTTCAGAAAAAAACCAAAAGACTGTTCTTCCTGTGGCAACTCAAAAGTACAATCTTCCAAAGGAGGTGCAAGTCATCTTCTACCATGCCATTTTTTAGTCTGTCTGTAATGTTCCTGGCAGAAAGGCTGGTTTGTTTAACATTCATGTCTGCATCTATTCTGCTCCGGCCACGCCCAACTATCAAAACTCATGAATTCCACCTGTTTCCCTGACTATAAAACCAGCTTGTTTTCCCCAGTCTAGCTGCCAGAGTATTGAAACTAATAGTGAGTAGATGTCCAGCCTTTCCTGTTTATTTTCACGTATTTTTACCTGTTGCTGTATCATGGTTTTTTCCTGCCTTGCCTTACCCTCTGGACTATCTCGCTATTGTGATTACCTAGACTTTGACCTTTTTTGGGTGTTTGGACTTGATCACGCATGACCCCTGAACCTGTTCTGCTCACTGGTAACAACCCCCTGCCAAACCCCTGTATTTTGCATTCTTTGTTTTTTCAATAAATCCGTCTTTAAATTATCTGAGCTGTCGTTAGAAATTCTGGGTCCTTCTGCCATGTCTCGGCTTGTAAAACTGTTCTGTGTTTGTAAAATACTGTGGTTGAGTTTAACCACTACACAGCACCAGAACAGACAAAAAACACTCAAGGATCATCAGGACCAATCTTCCTTCCATTTAGGTCTTTTAGATATCAGGAAAAGAAAAGTTAGCAACTCTGCAGACCCCACTAATGATTGACATCATAAAAAACAGCTTTGACTTTTACCTTCAGTTTGGCGCTACAGTAAGGTTTTAGCAAAAATACCACTCAGTTGCACAGACCGTTTCTTTACTCATGCTACCAGTCTGATGAACACTTAACAGCTTAAAGATAAACACTCCATCCTTTTCTTCCTTGTTTTTTAGAAGAAAATAGTTTACACAAAACAAGAAAATTTGTTATTACCCTTTATTATTAATGTATTAATATTTCTGGACACTTAAGAAACAGGTGGAGTGGAAGCAGGATTCCTTATTGGACTTTGATTCTGACTACCTACAATCACTGAAATGTCATATTGTTAGCCAACACTTCCATTAGTATTCCAACATTAACCACACATCTTTAAAGATAAAAATTAGGCTTCATTGATGCTGTTGGTGTAGCTCCTCGGGAGTTGATTTTGTCTGGCATCAGTGGTCTGTCAGAAATTTCCACTTTTAGTGAAAGTCTGACAGCCTTTATACTCTGAAGTAGTTCTTGGTTTGCACTGCACTTTTCCCACCTGCAATCACTCCGTCTTCTCAACCATCTTACCAACCCCCTCTGAGGTTTGGAGGCTCTGAGCTGTTGAAACATAGCTGGACAGCTTTCCTTTCTGTTATGTAGAGCTTTGAGGTCCGTGGCGCAGGCCGGTGATCTTGGTGTTCCTGGCAGCTCCAACACAGTTTTGTCTGTCCGCTTTCTTATTTGTCAATGTTTTTCCTTTGGGCTTCGAAATTCACTTTCTTCAGTTAGTTAAAATGTTTTGTTTCAAAAAGAAAAAAACTGTCAGATTCAGTCCAGATTCAATAAAATGGATCAGATGTTTAGAAAATTATTGAGCAAACTATGTTTGTGGCATTGTTGTTAGATGACTCAGGATCGTCACGTGTATGGAAGTAGAAAGATGGTTAAAAAAGGAACCACTGCAGGTGCTGCTGCAGGTATACTATTCAGTAACAAGATGTCATGAAGGCAGGAAACACACTTGCCACAGCATGGAGAAAAACACACAGGAACAAACTGTGAAAAAGTAAACAAGAACAAAGGAAATGTGGTGGTATATGTACAGAGGAAACAAACAAAGACAAAACACATCAGAAGTGTCAGCTAATGATTATCATGACCTAACTCAAAATGTAAAGAGTAGTGAAAGGAGAACAGGAATTTAGAAAAGAAAGCAAAACAACAAAGGAAGGAATCAAGTAACAGAACTTATAGTCCATTACTATAATTTGTTTAATACATGTTTTTGTTTTGATGTCTCACAATTAGCTGCACCATAACTGAAATATAAAACAAGTTTTGCCAATGGACATTAAGAAAGTTTAATTTCAATTTCCAGACCACTCTCCCTGGTTGTGAAAAATAAAACCTGTCTCATGACTTATAAGTAACATTTATTTTAGCTGAAGCTTTTTATTTACTTCTTAATAACTGTGCTTTTAAATAGTGTTTCTAAGCATTATTAAAAAAGTAAGGTATAACTAAATTTAGTTTTCCAGATTATACATATATTCTATTATGCAGATCAACAGCTCTAAAAAATTACCAGGTGCTGTTGACTCTGTGGGGCCGGGTGTGTTTTTTTTTTTTCATGGAAGCTCTCTGAAAGTTTGGCTCCAAAGACGCTCTCAACTAGGACTTGCATTTTCCCATACATTACGTCTGTCAGACCTGAATGTGGACTTCTAAGAAACATGAGTTTAAAGTCCCATTTTCTATCTAATAAACTTATTGAAAATATTAATTTAACAAGTCAGAGTTCTTTCTCTGTGAAATTTGAGAATTTCACAAAATTAAAATATATTTACCATCATAAGTAAAAATGATTAGAGCTTTGTGCCTTGAAGGCTTTTTAACATATGGAATTATTAAACAGGATTAGCGCTGCTGGCGCCTTCAGCGGTCATTGGGTAACAAAGAAATTCAAGCTCAATAAAGCCTTAAAATCAATATGGATGTTTTTCTAATTAAAAAAGAATAAAGGGTATCTTTCATAATCTTGTGTGGTGTCTCAGAAAAGTCCAGTGAAGCTTCAGGCGGTTTAAACAAACAAAATAATTCAACAGCACCTTGGAACGTCATTATCATGGTGGATCAAGTAAGCTTTTACATAGATCCTCTATTTTTTGTTTGGACTAAGGGTATTCCCAACTAGAGCCGCTTATTTTCTTTAAACATATCCGTGTGCTTCCATAGGTAGTCAGCTGGATGTACCAATATGAAAGCTGATCTAAATTATGGTTAAGATCAAACAGGTGAATTTTGGTTTACGCAAAGAGTAACTTTAAGTTAAGTTTTTAGTGAACCTTGTTGCACTTCTCTTCTTCTGCGAATGCCAACGGACTATCCATTGATATGTCTTATATGTAAAATTTATTGACATGTTGAAAGTATTTAAATCCATTTATTTTAAATCCCTGCTCAAACTGAGCTGATTTTTTTTTATATGAGTAGCATCTGTAACTGTATTATGTTTTTGAGGCGCTTGGATCTGCTTGCAAAATTGCAGTGCAAAAGTTATTCAGATCAAAAAGAATATGGTACATTTTCTATTATATACCAGCTTATCCAATCCTGTAATTTCATTTTGAGAATACAAGTTGAAAATGCATTTACTTAGTTAAAAAATGTTTACCAAACTATTGTGATGCCACTAAAAGATTATGTTTTCAGCATTCTGACTTATTAGTTACCCACATACTTAGGTTTATACCATGTTATGCAAATTTCAAAGAATTGAAACATTATAAATTATATCAAATCGTTCAGTTTACTCTCTGAATGGAAAATCTAAAGAATTCCACTTAATTTTGCAACAGGTTTGTGCTTTTTATACAACTAACTACTTTCACACACTTTAAGCTAAAAGAGGATTTAACTTTCTGTTTGTAGAAAGATCCATGCTCTGTTCACAAGTGGAAACGGCACATTAATATCCACTACCATTTTTCACATTCTTTTAACCCCCTGCGGTCCTATTGCACTAGGGCTCACTGTTTTCTGTCAAATCACTTCAGAATAGGAGAAATTCCAGAAGAGGCTCCCATTGTGTCATGACAATGATTGCATATTAATGGCCTCCCTCCATTCCTCCATTAGGACAGCTATAACTTCCTTTCTGGACCCAGAGTTGCATCATTAAACTAACGCCCCTCTGCTGTCTAATAACTGACAAACAGGCATATAAATGTCCATGGTACCCTGGGCATTCTAAAACAGATAGTTGCTTAATTTTTGAGTTTTCTTCTTTAATGTGGATTCTCAGCAGCCACCAACTTGTCTCTACCTAAGTTAATCTTCAACCTTCTCCTGGCAGTTTCCTGTAATCCTTCCAAGAAATCCTTTAACTTTTCTACTCTATGTCTGGTTGAAATTTTGTGGTGTTAGTCCAAGCTATTGCATGAATAGAAAATATAAACTCCAGCACAAAGATTGGATAGGGGTCTTAATATTCAGGTGTTCCTTGGTTTACCATCTGGGTAAACTTTTTTTTCACCCTAGTCGACACAGTGGACCAACAGGGGAGAAAAAGAGAGCACCAGAAAATACCCTAGCCCACATAAGTGGTTCTTACAGCAGAAACACGCTTTGAACGAATGAGTAAAAAGCAGGATTATCAGCATCAGCCAAATCATAAAAGGAAAGGAGATATACATTCCTAAAATAAATGTATTAAAAATGCATTAAACCATCAGTTTTGCAACAAGAAAAAAAAAAAGGTTTCTTAGTACATGGATCTGTCTGCATAACTGCATAAAACAACAGATGGGAATTGACACTGAGTTGAAGGCCACTGTGTTCAGTACAGCGGAAATAACCATTCCTTACTGAATTGACTAAAGTTGAAAGAATCCAATAAATGTCTGGAAATATATATTCATCAAAGTGAGCTCTTTAAAGAAAAGCAACTAGCAAAGATGAAAGAGACAAAAATTCACCACATACTTTTGTGTTTTTTACTCTTTTTTTTGTTTTGTTTTGCAACTCAAAAGAAGTTGGCAAAATAGTGTTCGGCCTCAATTTTCTTAAAACATGCTGATGGAATGGCATTTCTTAGAATCTACGGTTCAGATGGCTGGCGTCCGACAGCTGATATAAGCACACATTTTTCTTCTTTCTTAAGGGGAAGTTTTCCTCTGCTGCCTACTATCGCAACAGTCTACAACAGACTGCAAGGGACTGTTGCTCCTGAATGAGGATGGAACACCATGCTCATTCAGGGCAGAGAAAACTTTTTAATAATTTTTGAATAATAATAATAAAAAACTTGACTGCACTGTTTGAAAACTTTGGATCAATTTTAATCATATGGATATAGGATGAAATCTGTTTGTTTGATTCAAATAAATTGTGTTTTTTATTACATGCCAGTAAAAAGCTTCATTCCTGCAAAGCATAAAAGATGGCTGTAAAGGACTGGTTGAACATTTTTAGGCGTAGCTGTAATTCTTTGTCCTCTTTGGCAAATTTTAAATGGAAAGAAAATAGAACCTTAAGGTGATGTTTATGTTAGAAAAAAACATGAAACTGGGTCGTTTGGACCCAAGCAGAGATAAGGGGTTTATTGAAGGTGGATGTGGTACAGAGTTGAAGGCAGCAGAACACGGCAGGCAACAGATGGTTCAAACAGAAGGAATAACACAAACGAAAGAGATGGAGGAACAAATGGTGCTGAGGATCATAGGAAGTACTGGAACGGAGCGAGGAGAACGCAGGGAGATGATGAGAAGACAACAGTGAACATGGAGATGAGGAGCAAGGTGACCAGAGTGGCAACTTACAAGGATGTGACTGTGAGTGGCTAACTGAACTGGATAGAGGGTGAGTGGTTGAAAAGAGGCAAGAACCTAATTGCTAAATGGGAATGGCTGTGTCTGATAATGTATGCAGGCTGAGGGGGGAGAGAAGATGACTAGCAGGAGGAACAATGGAGGAAGGAGTGAAAGCAACAAAAGAGCAACAAACCGGATGTAAACAATAATAAATGTAAACAGAACATCTAACCACTACAGAGAAAAACAATAAAGCAGATAAAATTTACTGAACCCGAGTAACAACAACTTATCCCAAACGAGGACATGCGACTATCAACTACGAAAATTCTTAACACAAAAGAAACCGAAAGTACAGATCTTGACAGTATGCAGACGCAAACACAGTGACAAGAAAGTCGCTCTGTCATCTGCTCCACTGAATATACCAGAACAAACCAGGACTCTATTGTTGCTTGTTTTGATGTGTTTTGCCTAAAAATCCGAGACATGTTCTGGACTATGTAAGATGACACTGTCACAGTTCTTCAGCTGTAAAAAATCACAGGGATTTATTACATATTCATGCTTTTCTCCTTTTTTGTGATCCAAAACAATATCCAATTTTCTCAGATGAACGACTTCCAAAAGAATGAAGAGATAAAGTGCTTTCAGTTCCCATCATCCCGGGGGTTCCATCCGGCTCATTTCTCACTACTTGGTTCAGTCATCAAACAGCGTTTCATGTGGTCCCTCCTCGTGAGATCTACGTCTGCAGCCATCAAATGTTAGCCGACTGTGTTTCTTACGTGAGTAGCTATGCCTAAGCCTCATGGTGGTTCTCATTTGGATGGAGATTAAAGGTGCAAGGAAGAAGAAGCAGAGCAAGGAGACCACACCTCTTGCTTTTGGTGGCTTACTAATTGACGATATGGTTTTTGATGCATTAGGGACATTGTGATCTCGCGTAAAAACGCCTTTGTGTGAGGGTGTGTGCATGTGTGCAAGCTACAGTGACTCCTGTGATTTTTTTTTCTCATCTACATCTACCCAGCTGTGTCCTCTCTGTGGCTGTCCCCTGACGGTATCCTCCTTCACCTCTGCAGAACTGCTGCATTGTTCACTCTGTGTGCACATGCAAGACAAATATTGGAATGGAAAGGGCTATGAATACTGACATTGAATATTGGCCGTAGTGACATTTTCCAAAGTCAAAAATATTTTCTATTCTTTTTAGAATAAAACGTGTGAGGTATTTCTGTGTTTAATACACCAGCTATTCATTTAGTAATTTGCATTTTTCTGTTATCTCAAGCTATGTTTCTTTCACATAGAGAAAACCTTAGCTATTTCAAACACTAGTCTATAAAAGTACCGCAGAACAAACGTTAACAGGGGCTTCAATATGCAAAGGCATTTATTAAGTTTCTCCTGCTTTCTTTAGTCTTTAAGCAGGCTTGTTTGCTTTTAGATTGTTTCCTTTTGGGAATATGGTTAAAAAATGTGCTGCTAATTTTTTTTAACACAAAAGAATAGTGTAAATGAACAGGATCCAATTATTGTCTGTCAGGTCTCCTGATACTAAAGCAGTAACCCTTTGCTACCTGTGTCTAATCAAGCTATGGCTCAGAAATGCCCTACAAATGTTTGTCGAGCCATTAAACCCTAAAAGTCCTATAAAAAATTGAAATAATACTTTATGTTACCCTTGAAACAAACATTAGGTAGGAAGCAACAGGGTAGTGAGTGACAAGGAGCCGAATTACCGGAAAATAAAGCAGTGCTCTCCTTAAAACCGATTAACAGTTGTGTTATCAAGTCACTTTGAATACAATCTCTTCAATCAATCCAAACTAATGGCAAGATTTGTTTTTTCTAGACTCGAATTCATAGTTTGATTAACTTATTGAAAACTTTTGGGAATCGTCTAGCAAATTCTTAGTCTTTATGTCTAGTTTTGATGTTTTTCTAAATTGAAACTTCCCATCGGATGCTCTCTTTGCCCAGTCTCAGTTTCATTATTGAATGATGAACACCAACCTTTACAGAGGCAAGTGAGTCCTTCGGTGCTTTAAATGTTCTTGGGTTTTTTGTATATCGGTGATAAACTCTTATATTTTTGTAGCCAAACCACTCTTAGAAGGATCATTTATATGTTTCTCTATTTGCTCCCACAATATTTTTTTTGTCTTAAAAAAATATTGTATTCCTATAGAGACTAAATGAAATATTAATATTTGAAAATGTTTATCCTATAATGTCTTCAAACTTTATTTAAGTTTTTCATCTGTGGTGTGAATACATTTCCCCCCTAATAAATATAATAATTATCTGAAAACTAAGCTTTCTTTACCCTTTTTATCTTTCTTAATACAATTTTTTTTGTTCTAAAACATCTAACTCTAAAAAGGAATGAGTTGGTAAGGGAGCAATTCCTTTTCTTTCCTGTGTTTCTTTTCACAGGGACTGCTAAACCTCTCCATAGGGTTTTCTGTTGACTCTGAAACAAGCTTTCCTTTGTGGAGAATTTAACCTTAAACAGGTAGGGCCTAACTTTAAAGTTATCCTGTTGGTATCTCTGTTTGCACCGAAATGTTGGAACAGCAGGCTTGTGTCTTTTATTGCTGTTACATCATAGTGCGTCTGCAACTTTTAGAATATTTATTCTTATTTACCAGTTTGTGTTTTTTCATCTTTTGGCCACAGATGCAAACAAACCCAGGTCCTTTCCTTCTGTTTTCAGCTTAAAGTCTCCTCCCTGTTGACTTTGCCGCATGTAGCTCTGCGGCCGCACGCCTTATGCCTGGTCTAAACTTGGTAGCTGAATCATTGCTAAAATTATTTTCTTTCTTACATTTTCTCTCCGTCATCTCTCAGCAATCAGTCCCAGGCCACTGATCCAAAAAAAAAAAACTTCTCGCAACTCTCTCTTTCTGCTTCATTATGTAATTCCAGCTAATTTTTTTTTTTATATTAGATATTTTTTGTTGTTGTGTTTTTTAATCTTTTGCCCACAGATGCAAACAAACCCAGGTCCATCTCTCTGCTTCCTTACGAAATTCCAGCTATTTTGTTTTTTTATATAAGATGTTTTTTTGTTGTCGTGTTTTTTTGCAGAAAAACAATAAATGTACTTGTAAGACTTATTACAGAGCTGAGTCGTGTTAAATTGAGCAAACATCCTGGCTGGCGAGTAGTAATGTCGTGGGTATTATCATCAGGGCATCCGTAAAACACTTTAGCCCTGCTGGCAGGGTGGCGAGCTCTCTTGGCTCTGACTGCAGCACCTTGATTTAGGCCTGCAGTCAGCAGTTAACAAAGCTCATTCAGCAGCGGAGATTTTGCACTCCTTTCCCCTCATTTGTGTTGCTGTACCCTGTAAACACAACAGATGTCTCATATTGGACATTGCATTTGCAACTATACAGTTTATCACAACACCTTATGTCAAATTTAGATGCTCCGAACAGATTAATCCGGATATGGTTTCTGAACAAAATATGTTCATTTTAAAATATTTGCAGAGATTTCAACACCTTTTGTTATCCATGCATAAAACCTCTTGCCACTAAAACAAACAAACAAACAAAAGACAAGCAAGTATCTGAAGTTAAATAAAGTTTCCAGTAGGAAAAGTTTTGTTACACACCTTTGAAGTCCATCCAGATTTTTTCTTTTTATACATTTCATCCATGCAACTAATGCATATGGGGTTTATCCTGCATTAGGGATCACTATCCTGCTGTAGATGCCTTACCAGTCTTTTTTACAGATGGTCCAATGTTTGCCTCCATAGTTTGTTGCTTTAAAATTGAATCTTTTCTTACCTCTGCCAGTGGAGTGTTCCCTGTCTCACACGCTCGAAAATAAATTTAAATCAAGATGGATGCGCCGCAGACATAACAGTTGGTAAAATGTGTTTTTCCTCCTGAATGCACCCTTTTTCTTTTATGTATTTTACTGTAAAAGTTTTTGTTTGACTTCAGCTTCAGTTTGGCACTTTTGACATTTTTTTATCCAACTTTATTTTTGAATACATGCATACCTGAACAAACAATTTTATACCAACTGATTATGGATTTGGAATTGGAATTGATTATTTTGTTTTTTTCAGTAATTAATTTCATTAATTATTAAATTACTTTAATAAACCTTTTTTTCTGAAATGTTTCTGTCAGATTGTATTTTCACATTTTTTCGCCACATTTAGGACAAGTGAATCCTGAACTCAATCAGCCCTGATTAACCTTATTAACTCGGATCCACTTCCTGCTAGGATCTTTGATTGTGTTGGCATTTGGTTTTTTTCTGGGTTTATATTTTTAAGCATTTGCTGTCTGTGTTGGATTTGGTTATGTTTTATTTTGTCTGGATTTGTCCTCAGTCTGCATTTCCTTCGATCAGATCGTCTATTATTTTAGTTGGAACATATTCATTGTTCATTCCTTGGTATAGTTGTTATTTATTCCTTTATATTTATGTTTAGTCTTTCCCCAGTTTACCCCCTTGTTCTTCTGTTCTCTCTCTTTCTCTCTCCTTCAGCCTGCCTGCTTGGCCAATTTTCCCAACTGAACCATGTTTGTAGTTGTCCACCTGTTCCTTGTTTTGTAATCAAGCTGCCTTGCATTTAAGCTTCTCTTACCTGGTAGATTCTTTTTTTATTCCTGGATCCTCATTTCTATTTATGCAGCCCATGCTGCTTTTAGTAGATCATAAAAAAATTACTTTGGTATAACACTGTGTGACAATTAAAACAGCAAATATATGTGAAAACACAAAAACAGTGAATAGCTTAATAAACTGCACTTATTACTTTTCCAGTTCCTCAAAAAAAAAGAAAAAATATATTATTGTAAGATATGATCATCTTATATTATACATCTGGAAACCAACCAAGACATTACTATCCACCCGCATACTTGGTAAGAACAGCATTAGTCATTAAACAACCTAAATATACACATATTCATGTGTTTAGACAGCCTAGTCAAAGTCCAGACCTCAGTCCAATTCAAAATCTGCGACAAAACTTTTTATCTGATATTTGCCAAGACTTTCCAACCAATTTTATTGAGACTGGCCTACTTTAGCAAAAACAGTTGACCAAAAAACAAAGTCTCTAAAAGAACGATACTACTCAATAGCCAAGGTCAAATTGCAGTGAAATCTTTCTATGAAGTACTGACTCAGTGGTGCTAATACTAAATAATTTCTCATTTAAATTAGTTATTTTCATTATTTTTACATGTAAAAAATATTGCAAAGCAATTATTTTCTATAAACACCAAAGTTATAAACATGCAAGGGGTAAGAATACTTTTGCAAGGATCTGTATGTTTTTTTGCCCTATTTCCAATCTAAAAGTGAACCATTTACTTAAGAAGGTAAAGGGAAGCAAAAACTGTTTTACTGAAATGAGAGACAAAATAAATGTGCTCCTGAAGCAGGGAGTCAGGCAATGAAATAAGAAAACACACGACGGTAAAGGGAAGCAAAAACTGTTTTACTGAAATGAGAGACAAAATAAATGTGCTCCTGAAGCAGGGAGTCAGGCAATGAAATAAGAAAACACACGACTAAATGCCAAATGGGAACAAAGAGAGACAAAAAAAGGAGCAAATCACAACTGATGAAAGAACAAGAAACCAACTAGGTAAAACATCAGGGACTACATAAACTCTGAGGGAGTAAATAACTGGATATAAATCAGGTTTGGGAGCACAGACAATAGAAGTAGCAGGAACAGACCAGAAAAAAAGGAAGAAAAAAACACAACAATGCATAAATGTACAACACAAAGCAAGTAAAAAAAGCCCAAATTGATATCTTGCGTGCATAATAATTCTGATACAGAATAAGAAAATGAAGGAGGTTGGTAGTATAAAAAATAGTTCTCACATTTATGTAGACATTGTACAACCCTGTGATGTGCAAACAGTCCAAAGGGGACAGTTTTCTCTACGTTTTAGTTTTAGTTTAGTTTTTTTACCTTATTCATCACACTTGAGTCAAATAAGGATTCAGTAGCTTCTCAATCAGCTTCTGCAGGATTTTATGACATACCAAGGATGAGGACCACTTAAATCTTTGTTGAAGCTGACACATCTAAAACCTGCAGGACACCATTGAAAACCCGAGCTGGACACCTATGGTATAACTTTAAAAAAAAGGTTAGAAAATCTGCATAGAAATGACCATTCTAGTGTTTTTACACCTGTAGAACTTTACCCAAAATAAATGCTGAATAGTTTCATTAAAAAAAATTAAAAAGTATACAGCTGTTTTGTTTAAGCTAGCTAATGTCTTGTTTGAGCTTTGCTGGTCTACAGAGACCTAAAGTTTAATTTAAATGTGGGCTTTGACTGGGCCATTCTCACAGATTAGTATGTTTTTAACTAAACCAATTCATTTTCACTCTGCCTTAGTATTAAGGGTTGTTGTCTTGCTGAAAGGTGAACCTCATTTGCTGGAGGTTTTCTTCCAGGATTGCTCTGTATTTAGGTTTTTTTCTTCCTGTCACCTCTCAGCTTCTACCTTTGCATGCCACCACCATGTTTCACTGCAGGGTGGATGACTTGTACATAATTTTGTGTAAAATGTAACTTTTTAACATGAGTAAAGCACTTCTATATATACCCCACATTGCTTGGGCAAATGTTAAACAGAACCATTTATGGCTTTCTTTAAACACCTTCTATAAAAACATGATTCTTCAGTCTGATTGGTAAGTAGGAATTTTCTAAGGGCAATTGATTTCGGTAGATGTTAAATGGAAAAGAAAAGGTTGTAGATCTCTGACACCTGTGCTGCCACACAGGTGTCATCCATCCGCAATCAGCAGGAGGAGGTTAAAAGGAGTGTTAGTTGCTCTCGGAGCCCCACTGCCTTCTTGTATAACATTTCTCAACAGGAAAGGGAGTCGATGGAGAACTACACGAACAAGTCTTTAGCTGCCGCCTTCACTAGATCCTCTTCGTCTAGTCAAAATCCACCAGGGAGACAAGTGGAAGACAGCATTTAAAACCGCTCTCGGTCATTTTGAATACCTACTCATGCCCTTCGGATTATTTAATGCACCCCCCATCAGTTTTTCAAGCATTAATCAACGACGTACTCCACAAATTTCTGAATATCTTTGTTTTGGTTTACCTAGATGACATATTAATTTTCTCCAAAGACCTGTCTGAACATAAGCAACATGTCTGCCTAGTACTTCAATGTCTCCTCCATTACCGTCTTTATGTCAAGTCTGAAAAGTGAATTCCATAAACCTTCAATATCCTTTCTCGGTTTCATATCTGAGGGCGGGCAGATTCGAGCAGACCCCACCCACATCCAAGCTGTTCAAGATTAGCCAACCCTGGAGTCCATGAAGCATCTGCAGCTTTTTCTGGGCTTTGCCAACTTTTACCATCGTTTTATCAGAAATCATAGTCAAACTGCCACTCCACTCACCGCCCTCACATCAACCAAAGACCCTTCGTCTGGACACCAGAAGCTAACTCAGCATTCGTTGAACTCAAGAGACTCTTTTCCAAAGCTCCGGTATTAGTACAGCCCGCCCCCTGAATCAGTTTGTCCTGGAGAATGCCTGCTGGTTTCCCGCGCCACACCTCAGTTCAAGCCTTCAGACTCTGGTTCATCATCCATTTAATAAACATAATTTTCCTGATTACTGATCTCCTGAGAGTTTCCTGTGGATCTAAGTCAAATGGCTAAAAACCATTATGACTTCTCCTATAGTTTATGTATTTTTGTTGCTCATTCACATTGCTCTGACACGGAGCTTAGGCAAGGGGGCAGTTACGTGTGTGTGGGAGAGAGAGTACTAGCTCAGTGTGTTACTTCGTGTCCCCCTCTCCCATGGGGCCAGTAGAGGGTCCTAAACTGAATGGCATATTTTGGCCACTTAGGCTGTTTCACAAACACACATACGTCTCCTCTCAGGCTGTATCCTGCTCAGGTCAAGCCTGACAACAGCCGATGGATACACACTCTTGATTTCTGTACACACACACTGAGTCATTTTCACTGTTTGTGTTTCGCATTTCACCACACCAGAGCTGCCTGCTCTCGATCAGCACAAACACGCACCTCATCTTTATATTACCCACCGTTAGGCACACAAACATATCCACTGCAGATACACTCCCAACTTTTTTTTTTTCTTCCGTGCAATTTCTTTCTTCTCCCTCTGGGACAGCTGGTTGATCCAACCCTGCACAGATTTTCTTCTAGTGCCAGTCTTCCTGGGAATATTCAATGAAACATTGGCTGCACACTCTCCTGCAGGCTCTGATTCTGAGCAAGACCTCAATGTCACACCAGACTAAGAAAACCATTAGTGCATCCATGGCCGAACACCCCTCTTTATTCCAATCCCCTCAGAGATGCGGCAACGTGAAAACCTTTGGTAGGTTTTCACAAGCGTTCAAGGTTATTCTCAGGTTTGCTCTAAAGTAGAGAGGGGGCAGTCAGGAGCTGTTTTTATGTTTTTGTTTTTGTAATGAACGCTTTCCTGGCCCGCCTGCTGCTGCACCATCACACACAGAAATTCTCAATCCTTCGATGAGAAGCCCGTTCAATTATTCATACTGCTATTGCGGCGCTCTGGCACAGAGAACAGGAGAGGGAAAGGGAGAGGGGTGGTGGAGGATTGAAGCAAGAACAGGAGAGGGAGGAAGAGGTGGAGGTGGGAGGTTATCTAAGAAAGGGGGGACTTTACCGATGGAATATGTATTTATTCAGAGGAAGAGTCTGCATAAGCCTTGTGCGTCCTCCTACTTCTGCACCACCTTATTTCTGTTCAAACTTCAGTTGCTCCTTTTGACTTGTCTCTTAATTTCAAATTTTTTTTACATTTTCTTCTCTTCACCTTATCTATCCACGATTACAAGATGAAGAGAACCTCAGAAGTGATCACGCTGACCTTGACTAAGAAACCTGTTTTTGCCTAACTCCTGGAGTTGGAAACATCACCCTACTTAAAGTGCACTCCATAAATTACAAACCTCCCCAAGGAGTAGGACTGTAAAAGACAAGCCTTATATCTGGCAGAGAAAATTATTTTAAACCTCTTGTCCTGTTCATCTTCACATGAAGCACTCCTCAAACAGTCTCTGTGTCTTTTTTGCCTCTGTCTACTTCCTCTTTTTCCCCCGCGAGGTTCTTAATATCACACCCTTTTTTTCTTGTCAGTTTTCTTAGTACAGTAGAGTGTAGTGAGAGAGCAGCCCACCCTTCTGCGGTAACATAATAGAGTAAAAAGGATTTATGGCAATGAAGGGCGGGCCAGGGAAAACCACAGGAAAGAGCATGCGCCAGTCGAGTCGTGGTTACAGTGAGAGAAATAAAGATGATAAAGGTAGCGGACAAGAAGGCTGGATGAAGAGAAAAATGGAGAAGGGCTTTAATAAACTGACAGCATGGTGCAGAGGAACCCTTCAAAGAGCTCAAAGCAGTTTGGTGTTTGGCTCAAATCCTATATTTACATAAAAAGTTTAAACTAATACTTGTGCACCATCTCTAATAGGAAGAATCACTGTTTATGGTAGCAGAGTAACGGTTGCATGAAGCTGATACTGTACAATTGAATCATTTTTGGAACAGTGACATGTTGATAATAATATCAACTCAAGTTCCTTCGCTCATTTATTCTATGAACACACTGTTGTCCAGAAAATTATCATTCGAATTTATCTTTCAAATTATGACATATATAGAAAAACATTTTCATAAAACTTTAATTAACCCGAATTGACCAAGTTAGTACACCAAACAGAGGTGGGACATATAAAGGATGTTTATCTAAGTAAAGTTCAGGTAAGGAAATAAAAAAGCCCAGCTTTATCTCTATACTCTTTAAAAAGACAACAGGCATCAAAGGAGAGAGGCAGCTATAAATACTTTCAGAATACCTGAGGGAAATAATCAGATCATTGTGCTAAAAAGAGATACATTTTTTAATATCTACTGTAGCTTATTTACATAACAAACGATGACAAACTCAGCCTGCAGCTACCTGTGAACACTGTACCTATTATGAGATCCCTGCAAATTCAAGATAACACAACAAACAAAATTCTAATTGTTTGCATTAAAATCACATAGTAAATCACATAAAACAACAAAATAATTTGATTCACAATATAATTAAAAACTATATAGAAAGCTGTATACATTATAAAATTGCAATTTTTGTGTCACTCATTATTTGTGTGTTTTTTGTTGGCATCATTGTTAGGGGATCATTTTCAGTTGCTGCCCTTGCGTTACCCATATTCCCTTCTCTTTCTTTGTGTTTTCATGTCTAATATTGATGGCAAACATCTGTTGCATATCTAACATCAACTAGCTTCAGTTTACACAACCTGATGTTTTATCAACCTAACTCCCCAGAAGGAGGTGAAAAATTCACAGGAGGTTTGTCTAAGCTCAGTTCAGTTGAGTGGTACTTAGTGGCACTCTGGCTGTTCAATTGATGTGAAGTCAAGTGTAGCTTTCCATTTTTGCATAAAGTTTGCATGATCAGCTTATTGAGTCCTTCATCACAGAAATCATAACTCCTCCACCTCAAGTTTACCACCTGATTCAAAAATCCTGCAGTGCATTCCTTGTCTGCCACAACAACAGCCTGGAAATTATTCAACAACAACTTCAACTATCTCACTTCTCATAACAATAATGCAAAGAGAATATTATTGTTATTTAGATAGAAACAGGTGATTGAGAAGAAAGTATATTGTTTGTTTGAATAAAGTCTTGCATGCATGATTTGCAGAAACTCAGGAGGTCACAAAATATTACATTTAATAATCACTTTGTCATTAATGTTGAGGCTAAGTGGTTTTCTTTACTCGTATGAGTAAAAGCTTTTAAAACATGTATTCTCAGTCAGATATTTACTCATCCATTATTTTAGAGCGGCTTACCCACACTCTCATTGCTCATAATACAGTTTAACCAACATTACTGTAAACCCAGGAAAAAACATGAGATTTTAAGCTTTCTCTATTGAAATATTGTTATTTGTATAAATAAAGTGGATGAAGCAGGAAATATTGATCTTATCTGAAACTCTGTTTCCATTACACTGTAATGGCTGCCTAATGAGGTTTGCTGCATTGTTGTGTCTTATATGCTCCACTGTACAAGCGAACCACTGTTGGGTTGTATAGTGCTTGATGCAGACATGATGGACTTTATTTGAAGGAATCATTGATTAACTAAGCACTACAGTGTGGGAAAAAAAGAGGAGTAATGAGGCGTCCAAGAGAAAAAACAACATAAAGAAGAATTCCAATTTTACAGCCATGTTGTGACTTATTCATCCAGGCGCAAATTATATTATATTCGAATGTAATCTGTTTTTTTCCCGCTGCTATATAGAGATAGTGGCTGTCTTTTATATATATATATATATATATATATATATATATATATATATATATATATATATATATATATATATATATATATATATATATATATATATAAACATGACTGTTTAATGTGTTTCTAAAATTTAATAATTAGCTAATATTATTACATCTGTATTCTGTACTGGATCTATCTGTTCTGTACTGTATCCAACTGTATAGTCTCAAAGTAAACAACTATGAACACAAGGAACCATGAGGGAAGAAGCCGGCGTAGAGGAAAGGGAGGAGAGAAGCTTATGTACTGGGAAAGTGAGAGGTGGAACAATGGAAGTGGCTGATTTGTTGATCTGGTGCAGGTGTGTGAAATCAGTGGAATGGCTGATGTAGACAGAGAGTGACAACTGGGAAACGGAGGAAACAATAATAAAGGAAAGTGGAATACACACTGGAACGTAATACATTTTTCCAAACAGTTCTGGTTTGAAGAGATCTAGTAGTTAACAAACTAGAGAATATTAATTTATCAAAACAGTGCCCAGAAGTTGAATCTTAAAAAAGTTGTCCCTTAGAACACATTGATGTAAATGAGTTCCCATCACATTAAAGTATTCTGCATTATCTTGCACAGCTGTAACGGCTATTTAGGGACTTTGAGAGTAGGATATTGTTTCACACCTTACTTTTAAGGGATTTATTTTTTATACTTGTCATGTTTGGCTGGTTCATGGACCACTGCTATAGCGGACCTGTGAAGCCCACTGGGACAACTGTGTGATACTTTGGCTATAAATAGAGAGGAATTACACTTTGGTTGTTCAAAAAAGAGAAAAACAGGAGGCCTTCATCCACCTTGAGCCCAGCCTGCACAGGAAGCCTCATTATCCTCCCCGCATCCTTCCTGTAAGCTTCTGCTGATTGGTAAATGCCACAAGTTTTGCCTCCAGCTGTGAGAGCTCTCACCACAGGAATAGAGGGGAGGGATTAGTCTCTCCTTTGACGTTTATTTTTTTCTTTCTAAGGTGGGCATTTGATGTTGGGAGTCCACTTTTAAGGGTCTGTTGCAATTTCAATACTTCTGACAAGTCCAATCTTGCAGCTCCACATCAAGCAGCCTAATACTGCATCTCTTCATCACAGGCCAATATTTGACACAGTGTCAGGGAAATTCTCCAGTTTTTTTATTTATTGGGAAAACACCACCAAAACCCTAAGTGCAGGATGTTGTTTTGTTACACTAATCTCAACAAGAGTGCAGCGGTTCCAAAGTGAACCATGCTCTGTGTCCCGCCTCTGCTTATGAATTAATGAGATGTCAGCCAAGGTGTCACATCTTAATCCACTCAATCTCTCCGAAAGAGAATAACAACCCTCACTGAGGAAGCAATACCATGAATCTTGTTTGTCTCAAGGGGTTGACTCAGAGTATATACACTATTTTATTTTATTTTTTGCAATTATGCATATCATCTTTTATTAGGTATTGAGAACATTTCAGTTTTTAACCCAAAAAACTAAAAACATTGTAGAAATATTTAATGACTCAACAATGATGGAATGCAGTCAAGTTGATCATTTCAATAAGAAGATAAAAAATAGAAATTTTTATGTGTCACGTAATATCAAAACTAGTACCTACTACTAACTATTATCTAAACAAAGATCTAAGCTATAATTTTGTAATAAAGAGAGATTGGTTAATGTGAGTCATGCAGATATCAGCAATTAGGTATATTGAATGTTTCTTGCTAGTTTAAGAGCTTTTTATGACTAAGGGAGAGGAACTGTTGACTAAAACATGAAACAATGCCTTTTTGTGCCTCCAGTTGTATTTGAATGGGATTTTAGATGATTAACTAATTCAGTAGCTCAGAAATTTTTTCTTTTACTATTTTACAAGTAAAAACGTCCAATGCTCCCTATTGCATGTGATTCACATTGAATCTAATTATTCTGTGAGGGACCTAGAGGTTTGTTGGTGAACATTTGTTAACAAACAACCCTTGGAGACAAAGCAACACAGTAGACAGGTCATGAGTAAAGTTTTGGAGAAGTTTATCCCTTAAGGAGAACAGGATGGTGAAGAAATCTCAAAAAGCAAAATATCAGACACAGATCTTCAAAAAGATAGATTATAACAGACAAGAAACAAAATCATTAACATATTTTTCTGCTTTCTTTTTTTTAATTAACATCTACTGTTCTAAAAAAACAACGTGGACGGTTCATACAGGATATCACAAAATAAACTGAGGACATTATCTAAACCACTGCAGGACTTACTCTCATCACTTAAGATATTCATTAAAGAGCAGTTCCAAAATGTTAAATAGTGTTGACTAGAAAAACATAGTCCTTTTTTGCGTTTGTCCAAAAACATCTTAATAATCTGTGCACTCTGAGACAAAAATGAACTGGACCTGTATTAACCTGGCCCTTTATGCTTGTTTTCCTATTTTTGGTTAGTAAATAGGTTTTAGATGGTTAAAAAAAAAACTCTGATACTAACTGAGTCTTGGAAAAATCATCAGTCAGTTTCACCGTCCAACTTCAAACCTATGTTCTAATTTCCTCTCTATTAAAGTTTACCAATGTAAAACTTTTCCACAATATATCTGAGGTTTCCAGAAAGAAAAGAAAACATTTGTTTGCCTCACTGGCTGATGAAATGCCCCCGGACATGTGATCTGAGCAGCAGAACATCACTAACAACCTGTCAGAAGCCACTCACCAGTCTGCGCCCCTCAGGCATGTGCTAAGTTAAGTTGCTATGGTAAAACTCTACTGTAACCAGTTACCTTTCTGGGTCTCCATCCTCACTTGACTTTCTCAATCATGCAATGTTGTAAGTCTAGACTTATCATGCAAGACGGGGCTTTAGGTGTCAGACAAAAGTCTCCTTTAAGTTGCTTGAATCTATTTTGGTCTGTCTACTTGAAATTCTGCACAAAGCGGAGTCTGGTGCATTAATGCAATCGCACTTCAAAAATATCTCCCATCAGTGCTCTGCAGCTTTATGCCAAACAGGCATCTGCTGTATGCAGTGATTATGTAGCTGGATTGTGTGTGAAGTGGTGTCAAAAAGGTCAGACGGGCTTGTGCGGTCCGCCAAACGAAACTAAAGCTTTTGTTATAATTCACTGAGTGGCGCAAAGAGAGAGATGAACCGTTTGGTCTTGGAGTTTTACATCATTACTAAAAGATTGTTTTTGTGGATTCTTTGGGAAAGTTTCTTTTCAAAAAACGTTTGTTCAGACATTTTCTTCTTGTTGAGTCTGAGTAGTTGTTTGTTAAAGTAAATTTATTTTCAATGTTCAAATTGTTAAAATGGTTTCTAAATAAATGACCGTCAACAAAATAACACCACCTGTTTTAATGACTGTTCTTCAGAAATCAGCACTTTGTGTAAATGAATCAACCAGCTGCTGCAGAGCATCACAGGGAGACGAAGGGTCGATACGTTATCTTTTAGACAAAGAAAATCTATTTTAGAGTAATACTGAGCTTGAATTCTTATTACAAATAAAAGCCTGCAATGGAATTGTTCAGTGACTGAATTTAAACAAACACACAAAAAGATAATAATAATGTGATCAAATCTGGAGGTTTGGCCTACTGTTCATTCAGAGACGCAACACAGACCTTTTCTGTCATGGAGCTCCTGAGGTTCTCATTGGAGTTTGTTTGTTTGATCCGGATGTATTATCTGGATCTGGGGAAGTTGGAACCGTGTTGTTCCGGGAGTTTTGTGGTGTTGCTGCTGAAGTACACGGTGCTGCGGATATAATTAAGGAGTCTCTGATCCTTTTAAGCTCAAAAGAGGTTGGCGTTAAGTCGGTCCTGTTCCCAGCAGACATTTTCCAGGGGCTGCAACTTGTCTTCAGTCTGGCTTGTGTTGTTCATGGGCCGGATCTGAAGGCGTAGTCATGAAAAGAGTGGGGATCCATGTCTGGTCTTAGCCCCTCTTCTTTTACTTTGGCAGAAGATATGATTCAGTTCATTTTTTCAAGCCATGATCTTTAGTTTGCATTTGAGGTCACAACTCCAAGCCTGTTCACTAGGAAAAGATGGAATGCTCCCTCTTGTTTGTCAGTTCCTGCTTCAAGTGTAAGAGTGAAAGTATCCTGTTTCGTCGTTATGTGTGATAATGGGATTACATGAAGGAAAGTAGATGAATCGTGTTTTCGACTGCACTAATGCTGGTGCTGCTATGGTCTCTAATGGTGAGCTGCAATGCAAGGTTCTTGATTAACATACTGAGCATCTGGATTTCTGCTTAGAAATATCAATGTTGGCCAAAAGAGCAAAATCCTGGAAACAAGCAGATGAAGAAAACTGCCTCTCTTTTGCAAGGCTGAACTCAGAGGTAACATAAATCACTAAGAAGGTCCTTGATCTGATCAGTGTGCTTCCTAAGGAGATCCAGAGGCAAATCAAACACTGGGAAAACTTTTTATTCCTTCTGGCATACAGAACACCTGTGATCTCCCAGAACGACTCTTGTGGGGGAGCAGAGGTGTTTTGTTTCCCTTTTTGATCTGTTACTCCTGATAAGTGAAAGAGAGTGGGTGAAAAGCACGGAAACATGGAGACCTTCAAAACAAATGGATGTCATCTTAAAATGACAGCATCTGGAACTAAAAAAAAGGATCTAAAACAATCTTATCACCCTTATTGACAACAGCAAACATAATTTACAAATTTACCAATCAGTCAGAGACTTTTGCGGCTTTGGAGCGATCAGATCCTGGACCTCATCCAGGATCTGATCCAGCCACATTCTACATTTTTTTTTAAAGTTTTTAACATACGTATTTTAAATAATTATTCTGTTTTCAGTAGCTTACATTTTAATAATTAGTTGTGTTGATATTTAATATTTTTCTCCAACAAACTCTTCACTGTCAAAGAAATTACTTTGAGCATGGTGCCTTTGCTTTCATTTAACTATTACAGGTTTATTATTTCAGGAACAAATCCTAACCAAGAAAAGCAGCTCTGAACACTAAAGTGATGTAAAAAAAAAACGTAGCCTTTTTACACTTTGTGGATTTAAAACACACTCCAGTCTTGAATATGTGGTATTTTACTATACAGGGTATGTAATCTCTATGTTGGGAGGGGAGGGGTACTTTCCTCTCAGGAGCTTTAACCTTCCTGACATTTACACATGACTGACATTAGCTTGAAATCCGTGCTGTGAGCTGAGATAATTTCTCAAACTGTCAAGCTGGACTGAAGAAAGACTGCATAAATAGATTCAGAATATGTTTGGAATATATTTAAAAGGGAACGAAGCCTTATATAGGATCAAATGCAGCTAAAATGTATTTTTTTATTAAATATTTGCTGGAAATCTGTTAACAAATTACAGTAAATGATTGTAGGGAAATGTGTTTTTTATCTTTAAATATTGAACAAGTGTATAAATCCTATTTACAGTTCTCCTGTAGATGTTTTTCAGCTGTAATGGAGGATGCTCAGCTGAGATAACACAAGTATTAGTGTTTTGTACTTAAAAAAATATAAGATTTTACAAATGAAAGTGAACTTAAAAAAGCTGAAGTTGTAGTTTTGGGTGCAGTTAAGATACTACAAAGCTGAAATGACTAGGCGCAATTTTTTTTCCAGTGGCTCTCACCTTTACTAGATACTTGGCTATACTAACAGGCATCTGTGAACTCAACTGTTCGTTCGGAGACACCCCCTCTCCCTCTTGTTTTAATGCACACAGAGCCAGGGATACTTTATAACATTTAGTATCACAATTTTATTACAAAAATTAAATTTTTCATCTGTCAGTTTTGCCATGCTTGGAGCATATAACAATACAGTAAAAAATCCAGACCCAGAGAGGATAGTAAAGCAGATGTCAACGATGCTTTCACAGCACTCTTTCAGTCATGCTGTTGCTTTACAGACACTGTAACATTCCTTATACAGAGTAGTACAAACACCTGCCAAAACACATCATGTCAGATAACAAACTGTAATTAAATCACATTTACCAACGGGAAAAGAAGAAACTGAATCCAGCTAAAAAAGAAAGAAAGAAAGAAAGAAAGGAAGAAAAAACTAGTACACATTAAATTTGCAACTGAAAACATACCAAATGTGCTGAATATTTGTACCTGCCCAAGGCACCCAGGCTTTGTAGCAATGTTGGCAAGTTCACGACATTCTTACAAGAAAAAAATTTATAAATGGAAAGCGAACAATGATAACAATTTGACTTCTATCTGCAGTCTAACTTTTTTTCAGTGTCCTTCAGTGTCCTCTTCGTCAATCACAGTGCAAGTTCCGGAGGAAGGGGATTGGAATTTGGCAGGGTTGAAGGGTAGGTGGGGTGAGGAGCGGTGATGGAGG
>JAVLVB010000120.1:782395-876967 GCA_032876305.1 Orestias chungarensis | reverse complement strand
TACGGAGTTGTACCGCATCAGACATCATTTCACAGCGCCCAACACTGACAGACAGCATAATCTCCCCCGCTCACAAAGGAAACCGTGAGGGAAGGGTGTGATAGGGCCGTTTATGTAATTCCTCACTTGGATTGTGATTTGTCGAAACATAAGGCGCAGATTGCCAGCTGCCAGTCCGAGACAAAAATAAGCCAGGAATAAAAGCTTAGGTGTACTTTCAACCAAACATCCAAGAAAGAATGGGAAAAGAAACCCAGTAGATATCGATATTTTCTCACAGAGGCTTCCAAGAGGAATGAGATTTTCTTTTCTTTCTTTTTTTTTCTTCCCCTTCTCAACTTGAGAGGTGTTGTTTTTTCACAAGAAATACCTAAAAGTGACATAAATCCCAGATTTAAGCTTACCAATTATTCTCTAAACGAAGGTCAAATGAGGACAGGAACGACAAAACAGAAATACACGGAGGCCGTTTTTTTTTTCTTTCTTTTTTCTTCTTAAACAAGGCAATGCGGCTCAGTTGATGGAGCTGCACGGCTCGAAGGTCCATTTGGTGGTTCCGCCAAATATTTCAATGTTGCTCTCTGTCCAGGAGAAGACATTACCAACAGGTGCTTTGCTGTTGCAGGTCGCCAAGTTGGAGATCTCGCTGACTGAGAGTTTCCTGTTCCAGATGTTTAGGTGTGCGAGCTCGCCGACGTAGGCTTGTGTTGCATCAAAGCCTCCACCCAGCGTGTCCTGTGGAACAAGGCGAGAGCACCGTGAAGGACAAATGTTTCAGCTGCTGTCATTTATGAAAACATTTAGGTTTTCACATGGCAATATTTTAATGGGTTTTAATGACCAAGACCAGGGGTCACAACTCACTACTCTGCTGCATCTAAAAAAAATTTTTATTCAGCTGCTATTTTTTTTTAGCATTTATATTTTTTTTCAATGGAATATAGTGATGCAAGTGATCATTAATTACTAGGATTAATAAAGTTTCCCACCATGTTGTCATTGCTGATAAGTGTGAAAAATCAGTAACATGATGTGTCTTCAGATTGACAAGTGTCATTAATAACATTTGATAAAAATGCAAACTGAGCTAATGTGTTATTTCACAAGAGTTTATCCAACTGGTGCAAACGCCTTTGTATGATTCAGAGCCAATTAAGTAGCTCTCAGTTTCACAAACAATGGCGACCCCTGACCTAGACCATCACAAAATAATGCTAAATTTTAAAAATAAAGGAAAATTACATAATAAAACATGTTAACAAGTAAGAATGTGAAAAAGTTACATTACTCTGTGCTGAGTCCTCTTTACACTGCATGTAATGTTTGAAGGTGCCAGCCTTACGACAGCAGAATGAATTATGCCATTGTCCTAATTCTAGCATATTTACATTGATGTTTTCTGGATATATTAATTAGTATGCATTGTCCTAATTCAATAAATAAATACATGAAATGAAAGGTGGGACAAATATTGGTAATTTGCTTCTAAAAATCTGGACCAAGTGGGCCACTTTTTAAATAAAACCATAAGAAACCACATTGGCCAGAGATGTATGGTATTACTCCTCCTAATTCAGGCCTTTAGTTCCAGCAATTGGAACATTTAGATTTGTCGCTGGTCCAATATCTGAATCAAATGGCTAAATCACCTCCTCGGTATGCAGCCAGATTATCCAGAGTCCTGCCGAAGATCTGATTTTTTGTTATGTTGACACTGAGACACATCTAAAAGTTGCAGGAAACCAGTCCTCAGGGTATGGACATCAGACTTCTGAGCCAGGGTGACACTCGAAAAGCTGCAAAGATCCACTGCTCACCCAAAATAGTTGTGTTCTCAACAAAAGGGAGATTGGAACTGCAAATGAGTGCAGCCTAGGATGGAGGTAGAATTTCCATCAGGATGATAACTCTAAATATACAACAGAACAATATTGGAATATCATGGATCGACGCATAAATGTCTTGAGAAATTCCTCCTTTTTTTTCTGACCATTCACCATTGTCAAAACAAATGTGTTCAGTCCATCACATCAATTATAAATAATGTGGAGGACTGAAATTGTATGAAGGATTTTTCATTATTATTAAGGAATTTGGATAATTGTAGTTTTAAATATGGTAACAAGTAGACTTTGGTTGAAAAATCTTTTATTGTTGTCATTATGAAATGGTGGCATTAAATCAAGCACAGCTTGTTGTTAATCATAAGGCAATTAGAAATCTGTAACAGGAAAGTGACCATTTGAATGATAGGAAAGTAGCTGTTGCCAAACTTCAACACTCATTTTCCTCTTAGTAATTTAAATCTAGATTTTTAATGCATCATGTTTTGTCCAAATTTGCAGATTAAAATGAAGCCTTCTGTTATGTTTCTATTTTCTAATTCAACTCAAACAGACAATGCAATCTCTAAAGAACGACAGTAATTAGCTACAGCTTACCTGGACAGCTTATGAGAGTCCATACAGTCTTATGAGATCTCTAATATTCTCTAATTGTTTTTGCTAAATTTAACAGATGATTAGTTAAGTTGTTTACCTGCTTGTAAGCGATTCAGGTGCAGAGATTGCAGTAAGTAATAAAAAAAAGAAGACATATTCACCTGCTCTTGTCCCAGAACAAGCACTCCATCTGGTTTGATGGGGTGATACGGAGCCAGATTCTCCCCATTACCCCGCTTCACTCCGTCCTGGAAGGCCTCCCACATCCCATCACGAGTCGTCCATGTGATGCAGAGGTGATGCCATTTTCCGTCATTGATGAGGAAAGGCAGCTTTGCAACCTGGAGAGAGGAGATAGCTCCTGAGTGCACCATCTTTTCATCCTGGTAACAACATCCTGTTCAGCGTATACAATAGAATGAATGATCAACACCCTCTCCTCTTTTTTCCTGAATTACGTCACATGTCTCGTCTTTTATATCAAAAATGACCTGTGCAGAGCAATATATCACCTGTTTTTATTCCATCTCTGGTCCGTCTGCTCTGACTCATCTAAGCACGGAGAACTAATAAACCATTTTCTCACCGTTTAGACCTAATATTAATATTCTGTTAACAATCTAAACCGGCCGCACAGCCTGAACACAGTGTGACGTCCGTTATTTTAGGATTACAACTGACCTTGTCATTGATGAGGAACTCCATGGGGTTGTTCCCCCACTCGATCAGCACAAGCTCGTTGGCTTGGCCCGGAACGGCGTAGGAAAAAGGCGTCCCCACCCCAGGCGAGGCGTTCGACTTGATCCACAGACACACGCTGAAGGAATACATTTCAGGAAGAGTCTTCTTGGCTTTGGCAAACATGTAGTTAGTTCTCAGAGGGAAGGTGAGCTGGAACCAGTCTGCTGGCCTGGTCTCTTTGCCTGACGATGAAACGCATAATGAACGTTGTTCATTATTATGATTCATAACAAAATAATATAATATTTTACCTTTTTCCTCAAAGGAAGGAAGAATGTGTGTATGTATAAAGCATGTTGGTTATAATTATCAGCTATAGGTTTGTATATTTTGACAAAAATTGTTTAATATTAACTTGTTAATATTAACTTGTTAATATCAAAGAGTAATTGCAAGTATGCTTACATTTTAAATTATAGATAATTGTCGTTTTGATTAACTTTAAAAGAAAGAGACTCCAGATTTCCTATATAATTATAATTACATCACATTTTTTTAAAACAGATAAGCCAGGACGTTGGAAATGAAAGTGTTATTTCCATAATCACTCTCTGCCTTTGTTTCTGCTTTGCAGATTTTTGCTGATGCAGTGGATGTTTCCGTCTCCTCCCTCTTCCTCGCTCCCATTTACGCACGCGCGTTTACACGAGTTGAAATCCCGAGAAGACCCTATATGCTCCAAGATGCGCCAGAGCAAGGCGCCCTCCTCAAACCTCCCTATCTACGTTTGACCTCTGCAGTAAAAAGCTCCTTTGCAAACATGATCTCCCCTGGGGTTTTGACTAGCGCGTCTCTTGGTAACGACGAGCATCAGCTCGGAGCAAACAGATCTGGAGATGCGCAAAGTAATGCATCTCCCTTATTAAAACCTTTTAAAGGGTTTTAGTTGGTGGGGTTTGGTTTTTTGGATGGGTTTAAAGCTCGTAAAACTGAATTTTATCTAGTTTAACTCGAAGGGATCGCTGGTTCCAGTACAGCTCCTAGTGCGTAATCCGAATCCAGACGCACCTTTCTCCAGGTCGGAGATCCGGTGGTGCAGAGAGGTGAGCGTGGACTCCACTCTGTTCCTTTGGTCAGTCTCGTTCCTCAGTCCCGGTTTGCTCTCCTCCAACGTGTTGACCCGGGACAGAACCTGCTTCTCCATGTCATCTATCTTGTTCTGTAGCAGGTCCTTCAGGCTGTTCGCCTGCGCGCTGTTATTTCCTCGGCTGTACTGCTGCATTATGGAGATGGAGACACATGTAGGGAGTTAGAGACAAATACAGAAAACCTAGCTTGTGGGGAGCATACTGCAGTAATTTTGTTTAATTCATTATAAAGCAAACACATGTATGGTATTTACGTCTCAGAAACAACTCAATAATTTGCCAAGTCAAACAGTTTTACTTCAGAGGTTTGTTTAAATCACCCTACCTCCAGATTCTCCAGCCTCTGTTTGAGTGTCTGTAAAGTCTGTCCCAGCTGCGCCAGAGTGTCTGCGGTGCCCCGGGACACGTCCCCCATGGTGTTCTTGGCCCCAGGATGCCTCCCCGCAGGCCCCGCAGCGGCCGGGAGGCTCTGGCTCTCGCATCGGCTCAACTTGGACGCCAGCTCCCTGATTGTCTCCTTTTGGTTCACAATGGTCTCCTTCTGCTGTAGCACGGTCTCCCGTAGCTGAATGATTGTGGTTTTGAGGTCCTCCGCCGGCCCGCTGTTCTGCATGGCCGCGGTGCACAAGTCCACGTCTTTGGGAACCGATGTGCAAATAAACTGCGTCTGTCCGAAGTCCTGCACGGAACCGTGCGCAGCGAACAGGCAGGAGAGCAGAAAAAGTTTCCACGAGAGTCCCTCCATGGTCCTGCTCCTGAAGGGAAAGCTGTGAATGTGTGTGTGTGAGAGAGAGGAAAATGTTTCAGCACCGCGGAGCTGTCCACTGAAAAACTACCAGGCGCTGCTGCTGTGCGCGCTTTTATACGGCAGATAAGAGGGAGAGCGCAGATTCACCGCACCACGGAGGAGAGGCAGTGAGTCCTGCTTCTCCTTCTGAGTCCTCCCTACTTAAGGTCGTACAAGCAGCATGAATAGAGGAGAAAAAATGACCAAGCGTGGATTCCTTAATAAGTCAAATTCTGAATCAGGTGGATTTATAGTCACTGCTTACAGTTTACAAAAAGATAAATGTGGACTTGAGTGCTGATCCACGTGCGAGTTATAGAGGGAGAAACAGTCACTTCAACAGCCTTCAAGTTCTGCTTACAACGTATTATTATGAATCCAAGAGAGTAAATTTATTTATATATTTATTTGTTTGTTTGTTTATTACTTCCTTCTCCCTTTGAACGTCTCCCTGAAGGCATCCATGATTTTTAACGCTTAAGATTATTTTAATGCTTCTGATCCCCCTCAAAGTAATTTTTTTCCTGGAAGTAAGAGTTTCCTCTTTTCAATTTGAATTTGACTGTTAATAAAATCGCAAAAAAACAGTAGCACTACTATTACTGTCTCAAAACAGGAGCCTGTTGTGTTTCACTAAGGAATATTCCCCAAAAACATTTTTTTATTTTTTTCTCTGTTTTTATTTTTGTATTTTATTATTTGTTTTACATATATTCAAAATTTTTAACATTGTGCAGCGCAGAATAGAATAGAGTAATGATGCTATTGTCAGAGTTTGTCAGCTACACACCATCATCGTCACCATTAAAAATAACCTTTAAAAATAAAAGAGAAATTCTTACAATATATTGTTGCAAAAATAGCAGATCATTTCAGATTCTTGCAACCCATGAGAGCAGACTCTCCCAACTCCCTAACACAACCCTAAATTCCTACATATCGGGCTTCTTACCCTCAGAAAAAGGAAAGCTCCATTTTCATTGATTAGAGACGTTACAATACACCAGGATTCTCACATTTCCTAAAAACAACCCACAACAATGCCTTCTCCTCATCTCTTTCACTTCAAACAACCTTTCAGATGCCACTACCTAAAGGAGAGTCGTGTTAATTCCCACCACTACAACAGTGGAGGCGCTAAAAGGAAAGGAAAACGTTTCAAAATAATTAAACAGACTCTTATGTAATCGTGTCCCGCGGGGCTGGCATTAATAAATAAGATGCCCAGCAGAGGAAGAAGCGCAACACTTCAAATTGGGAAGGCAAATCACCAGTGATTTATATGCAAAGGTAGGGATAAAACTCTGGGTAGGGAGGGGAGAGAACCTGTGGTTCAATTCAGATGAAGTGATTCCCTTTACGCCCTCATCTGCTTCATATTAATTTTTTGATAAATGAATTAGTAGTTTCACTCCTCTAACCCACTCAAACTGCTGAGATGTAGCCACATCAAAAAATAAAGAGCTAAAGGTTAATATACTACAGATACAAGTGATTTTAATCCATTTTTTTAATACAGAGAAAACTGTTTTTGTAACATTAAAAGTAAAATATAAAAAAACCCTCTACAAATACAATGCGAATGGATTTTAAGACAATTTAGGCAATGTTTTAAAAAAAAGAACGGCTCAGATTTATATGGCTTTTTAACCAGGGCACCATTTCACTGCAGCAAACATTCACTCCAAGTCGCCAAAATATTGAGCAAAGATAGAAAAAGTCATTAATTCCTTCTGAACGTTTGACCATGAAGCTCAAATCGTGTCTTTTTTCCCCCCTAAATTCAAGGTAAGCCTCAAACCAAGAAGAACAAATATAAATACCTGGTAAGAAAACAATTACATTCCTTGGTTAATCAAACATAAACTGCTTTTTTTCCTCTAAAAACCAGAAGTGTCTTCTTTAAAAAGACATGTAGCTTAATAGTGAGAGATTAGGATGTTTGTATATACAATATAGTTTCTTAGACAGGACAACTTTAATTAAATGGTTTCAAATTATCTATACCTCAGCTTAAATGAAACCCCTATTATCTGAGTTTAATATTGTTTTTGATACTTGTTGTCCAATAGAAGTCTTAAATATTTGATTTAAAAAAGTAATTCTTGTTAAGTTTCCTGTCAAATGGATGAGACAAAAAAATGATAATAATAATGAGGGCACAAATAATGTTTGTATATCCTGGTGAGAAACCTTTTGATTGTTTTTCACCCTTATTCTATTTTTCTTGTGGTATCCAAAGACTGTGGAGAAACCTTGATATTACAAATCAGGCTGTAATGAAACGTATAAAAGTCTGTAAGGACTGACCACATCCCAAAATAGCATGGATATACAGTATTAATGCTGGAAAGATCGATACGGCTCGCTTTTGAGGGAACAGTGACATCTATGTTGATCATATTAGATATAAATCTAAACTGCTGTTTCATTGTTTCGTTTGAAAATGTGTAAAGGAGTTTGGTCTTAAATGTTCCTAACTGTCACAGATATATTTTTTAGGTCTTTGGCCTCCATGCAAGCTCTGCACCTGTTCATTTGTCGAAACTCTAAGATAAATAAGTCACCCTTTCCCTGCACAGAACTCTGAGTCTAATGTTAGCTTCAGGAGGCTCTTTTCAGACTTTCACATGTGGAATAAAAACTGTAATTTGTTTAATTATCGATCCAGCGCGTTTGTAATCAGCAAGGTGCCATGCTGAAGGCGGGGAACTGTGGCCGTTACAAATGGCCAGTGACAGAGTCTAATTGGTGACTTGCAGGACAGGCATGTAACAGATTCTCCCTATGTCTACACGCGTATATTAAAGCCAGAGGGATTTTTCTAACATCCGATGTTCTTATAAGAAGAGCCGTGGATCAAAAAGTAATGCTTTAAGCAACTGTAGAACCAGTGCAAAGCTTGTTGACAAAGAAAGGAGTAGTTTTTAATTGTTTTAATCAAGTAGACCTGATGTACACAATCCATTTGATGAGCACTCCCTGCCTCAACAGTCTAGCTGCAAGATTATTCAAAAGTATTGTTGTGTCCAGCGTTCATTCCTTTTATTTTTTGACCAGGTTTCTGTTCTCTAATCGGCCTGTCAAGTCTCGCAGATGTCGAATACCTCGCCTGCTAAGATATTCTGAACATTGACCCCGTATCTGGTTTTGGACACTCAAATTCTGTGGGGTTTTAGGTCAGATTAGTTTTCTGCCTAATAAGTACACTAACACCAACCTCATAAAGGCTGTCCTGGTAGATGACTGCTGTGATTTTCGACTTGATAAATAGCAGAACGCCCATAACAGCAGAGGACAGGGTTCCCTAAAACATCATGTCTGTACGAAGTGCAGTATGGACATGCAGGAGGTTTGATTCTGGTCTTCTCAACACTTTTCTCCAGACTCTTGAACATCACTTTTCAAATTAAATGTATAAATTACATTTATCTTAAAGGTTTCTGGACTTCAGACCACCGAGCAAAAGCCCAGTCCTTCTGCTCAGCTCAAGTGAGATGCTTCTCTGGTAATGTGAACATTGCTCTCTTGGAGCTATTCCTGTTGCCTCTTTGTCACAAAGTTTCCATAATCCTGAGCATGTCCTTCAGTGGCTTACCCTTCTTTCTTACAGTGTTTTTTGACTGCCTGCTGGAAAACCATCAACTCAGCACTCTTCCCCATTATTGAGTAAGTTATGCTATAACTTGTTCTAATTATAAATGCTTTTCATTGGTCTTGTGTAATATCTTGGTTTGACTATAAATAAAATTTTTGGTTTTCATCACCTCCAAGTTTTTTTTTCAAGGTTAACAAGCTTGAAATACATAACCACATTGGTAGTTTGACTTTAAGTCAAAGACATAAAAAAACTTTTAACAAATCTTCCTACCTACTATTAGAATAAGGCTACAGAATAGTTTTATCCTCGCACCATCATTGACTAGAGTGCAGGTCAAAACCACATATGCAAAGTTCATGAATCAGTGGCAATGTGAAGTGTCCTTTAACAAAAAACAGACTTAAAATTTGAGAAATTCAACTTAGCTTAAGGATAAGATGTTTATACAAGACTGTTTTGCCAATCACCTCTTGCCCTGTGTTAGACATATAATGCTGTCTTTTAAGCTAAGGCAATATTTATAATATAAAAAAATAATTTAAAGTACAGATTTGTTTTAAATAATAGGTGACTATTAATCTAAACATGATTTGCCAGTGCAATTTATTTATAACTCACGGGTTAGTTGTAAAAATAAGCTGGTTTAATGTAAAATGCAAAAATCATTAAGAAGGGATTCCAACACAGGTAGGTCAGCAGTGTATGCCAGGTTTAACTAGATGTGGATCTCCCAAATAAATTTTTACTGAAGATTCGTAGAACATTGTGCCAGAACACTTTTTTTTTACGTATCCCACTTGTCTCTCAATGAGAGACAGCAGGGAGAAGAGTATGGCGTTCACAAGACACCAAAAATGCTTGGGATAGTTGCTGTAAATATAGAACCATGAAATCTGCTTTCTTCCAGAATATCCTTGTTCAAAATGTCCAATTTGAAACTTGAAGCGCAACAACACTCAGGAAATCCACATTTGAATATTTATAAAAACTAAAGGTTGCATATTTAAAAATCTGGATTTAAATCTGAATCTAATGTTGAGGCATGATCTAAAACAAGCTGCTCATACTCAACTACTCTCAAATCTTGCTAAATTAACTATAGTGGTCTAAAGTTCCTCTGGAAGGATTGAAAAGACTCACAACCAATCACTGCAGATGTTTGTTGGCTCTAAGGATGGTCTAACTTCTACTTTTCTACCAGGTCCAGGTTGTTAGTTTTTTTAGATTATTAAATCAAATTAGTATTTGAAAACTGGTGTTTGCATTTGTTGATTCCTTGTTTAAATTCAAAGTCTGCCATAAAAATTAAAGAAAACAAACAGAAATTTAAAACATTTATAAAAGGACCAATACTTTTCCACAGCACTGTAAATCTGTTTGATATTCCTCTCTTATCCTAGGCAATAAAGAAGAAGCTGCATAACCATATGCTCAACATGTTTCCTCTCATCCTCGTTACGTGCCTGTCACTAGTTTGCTGCATAGTCCAGAAAAACTGCTACATTAACTGCGCAGCGAACAATTCAGCTCTCCAAAACACCAACGTTCTGTCACAAAGACGGAAGAGCAGCAGTTTTGCAGCCTTTTCAATGAGCACACTCCGCAATGTTTGCTTTTTTTGGATACATGCAATGTTGACCCGCTCCTTCCTCCAGAGTACAAGGTCAAATTTTGCATACCGACGCATACCCTGTAGTTCAGGCTGGACTCCAAGGGACCGGTTTGGAGAAGGGCTGAAATCCATAATGATCAGTCTCTCGAGCTCACTGAATAATGCAAAGCTTTATAATAGAACCCACTCTGTAATGGCAGAGACAGATAAGAGCCATTTTGCTCTCTGGCACCAAAACGCCAGCTTATTTATCTGCCAAGCGTGATAGCAGAGTTCAGAGAAGATACCAATGACTGTGTTCTGGAGCATTATGGAGGATGGTTTTTCCCAGAGTCAGTCACCAAAGTTTCAACTGTTTTTCTTTTTGTTACCTGTTTTTGTTTGAACACAATCTTGTTTTACAGCTCATAGGAAGTGTATTTTCCTTTCAATCTTTAAATCTGTGAACTTTCCTCTTGCGTTTGCTCTGTCCATGTTCCACAAAACAAGCTTTAACTGTTCTTCGTCCATGCACACCTCACCTCTGACTGTTGAGAATTAAGACATGCCCACATAAAGACAAATGTCTGCTGCAGCCCTGATTTGATTATTAAATAAGGATTTGGCTTCAAAAATCAAACACCTAAATTATTATTTTTTGATTTCACAGACAAGCATCAATCTTAATTCATGCCGCAGAGACTTGGAGACTAATGTATTGCCTCTCATTAGAAGCCTAAAGGGACACGAACGAATGCCAGCGGTAATATGCGTTGCGCTGGCCACTGCTAATCTCTTCATAATTCTCCAACGCTTGGACATTAACACCTTTGGAAAGACATTCTTCAAGCTGCTTGTTTTGGACATCACCCAAAAGCAACACTTAACTAATTAAGTCTTTCCCAGCACAAGTTCAGAGATTATACCCCCAATAATGGGGGTATAGTGAGACTGTAAGTGCAGTGTGATGTGGTCCACGCTATTTTTTGTTGTTTCTGATAAACCTTAGCAACCATGTTTTCTAAGGTTTTATTACGCTGACTATTCATCGGTCAAGAAATGTTGCTCGTTACCTTTAGGATGATAATCCAGGCTTCCAAAAATGTTTGTAGTTGAATCATAATGTTCAATACAACCACAAACCCAAATGCATTGAATTTTACACAATGAAACAAACTTTACAGAGTTTGGACATGGACAAAAAAACACACATGGATTTAAGTTTGTTTTTCACAATTCATCCACACAATAACTCTTACAAATTAAGGGAGATTTTGTATTCATTCCCCTTACATTGATAACTGTGAATAAAATGAATCAGAGTAGCAAGCAAGATGCCCATGGTAACTCTAGAAGAGCACAACAGGCTAAGGGGGAAGAGTATATTGAAGCATCCCACAAATCTGATGAGTCAAGGAAATCCATAAGAAGCGCTGTCTACAGTGAAACATGTAGGAGATCAGAGGACTAATCAGTCCTCTGATCAGTTGAGACCATAACGGTCTACATGGAAAACACTATCTGTGGTGGAAAAATAACACATGTCCCTCAGTACACCCTCCTTATTCAAACATGATGATGTCAACTGAAAAAGAGACAGTTAAGATGGAGAGTTGTTCACTAAACAAGGAACAAGTCGGTGATCAGAAACCGGATGCAACTGAAAAGGAAGACAAGTAGCTATAGCTAAACTCAGGAATAAGGGAGAAAACACATGAAATACTAAAAATAAAGCTAAACTTAAAACCAATCTTGACAATCCCGATGAACACTGTTTTTGCTGAAATGAGCTGTAGGGTTCTCCTCACTAGATCATCAGCTCTTCTTCATTTGAAGATCCAGACCACGGCGGGAACACATGTCCACTCGAGTTCACTCTATTGTGGCCCCTGATTCTCTACAAGAAGAGAAGAAGATTCAAGAATCTAAACATTTGTCTGGTTAATAAGATGTTTTTTCTTTTTGTTCTTAGTTATTAAGTGTAGAGATTTTATACAACAATTTTAATGATTTTATTTTTAAATATTATGTTTAAAATGGAGTTTCTCTCACCCACCCTGGATCATGTAACACTAATCACTCAAATTAATTCGGATGACCTTTTGTAGATTACAGTATTTGACCCCTCCTTTTCTGTTTATTTAAATTGTTGATTTCCTGGCATGTGGAATGCTTTTAGGCATAACCCATAAATATGAAAGAGGACTGAGGGTAAAGCATCAGTTAAGTTATTTGACGTCTTCCAAAATTAATATTGGCATGCGCTTTGGAATAATAGCTATGTTTTTAGAGAAACCACACTTTATGTTATTGTAGATATTTTTAGAATGGCCAATGTATCACATTATAACCAGAAAGGATATACACACTTGTGATGAGTGTATGTAAACTTCAGAATGGAACTGTAAATAAATATAGAGCTAAAAGTGGTTACCAAACAATATAAACTACTCACAAAAAGTTAGGGTTATCTGGCTTTCGGGTGAAATTTGTGTAAAATGTAAAAAGTTCCCGCTACAGTGATATCATATCACAAAAGTAGGACATTTAAGTAGAAGGATGCACTAGTGATTTCCTCATCTCAAACAATTTGTTGAAACAAAAGTTAACAACAATGGTGTGTACACCACAACAAAAAATGTCAATATCTCAGTAACTCGTCATGTGCCCTTGAGCATCAATTACAGCTTGACAGCGATGTCTCGTGCTGTTCACAAGTCAACATATTGTCTGCTGAGGCAGCGCATCCCACACTTCTTGAAGGGCAGCCCTCAGGTCATTGAGGTTTTGGGGTGCAGAGTTTTGTGCCTCTACACGGCGACTCAGTTGATCCAACAGGATTTCAATGGGATTCAGGTCTGGAGAAAGTGCAGGCCACTCCAATTGAGGTACACCAGTCTACAACAGCTGTTCCCAGATGAGCTGGAGCATTGTTGTCCATGAAGATGAAATTAGGCCTGTGTTGTTCATGTAGGGGCACTATCACTGGATTAATGATGTTATTCAGGTAGTATGGCCTTGTCACTGTACCATTCACAAAGTGTAGGGCAGTTCTATACAGACTGGACACACCTGCCCACACTGTGACATTGCCACCACCAAAAGCTCGTCTGGTGACAACAGTGGCTGATGCATAGCGCTCTCCTTGACGTCTCCAACATCGTTGGCGGCCATCATTTCTGCTCAAGGTGAATCGACTTTCACCAGAGAACAGCACTGAGGACCACTGGTCCCTCGTCCGGCGTAAATGCTCCCTGGCCCATGCATGACGCCTGTGCCTGCTGGTGTGGTCAAGTACCCTTGCAGGTCGTCTAGCACTCAGACCACACTGATGTAAACGGTTTCGAATGGTCTGACGTGACACTTGGGTGCCTCTCACCTCCCTTAAATGTGCCTGGAGTTGAGTGGCATTCATCATCCGGTTTTCTCAGGGCATTGTTCACAATGTAGCGGTCATCAGCATGGGATGTGGCCAAAGGACGTCGACTTCTACCCCTTTCTGTTACTCTTCCAGTCTCTCGGTCTCTCTGTTGCAACCTGCTGATGACACTCTGAGCACAGTGGCCACACCAGCTGTAATTTAACCAGGACATTTATTGTTAGATTCGAGGATCAAACACCTGGTGTGACTTTTGCCGTTAAGCTCCTCGTTAGAGAACAGCAACGTGTGCAAAAAGTACTGAAACATTTAACAGTTGGACAGGTGCATTCAAAAGCATAGAGAAGGTCACATTAAGTTCACCTGTTAAGGTTTAATGCATTTTGGGCTCATCCTGAAATTCAACCCGACAGCTAAATATCCCTAACTTTCTGTGTGTAGGGTTTTTTTCATTTTACCTCATTGTGTGGTAAAGAAAGACATGTAGCCTTATGTCTAACCTTACCTTTCTGTCTGCTGGATTATCCACATATAAACAAACATAAATGCCCCCTATTAAAGTTACAGTGCACCCTCATGGAGCGTCGGTTTCCACAGCTTTTTGCTGCATTAAAATCAAGTCGAATCACTCGGTGTTTAGTGGCCCAAGCGAGGCTGTTGCGCTGTGGGAGCAGGTGTGTTTTAGGACTCAATAACGCTGTGAAGATGAAACCCTGCGAAGCAGTGGAGTGGAAGTAGATAGTGTTTGCACTCTTGGCATATCCCCTCTCAATTACACCATGCAGCCAAAGTGTCTACTTGTAAAATACAAGTTCTCTGCAGCGTCCCTGCTGCATCCATAAGGGGTTTATTTTATCCAAAAGGAGTTTAAATTTTAAGTAAGGTTGATCTGAACCCAGTTTAATGAAAAGGAAAAACAATGAGTGAAGAAAAGGTTATATAATATGAGGATTTCTTTATTTGATGAGACAAATGATTGAATGCAAATATGTGAAGGTTTAAAAGATTCTTTTCAAATTAGAATACATGTTTTTAGTTAAAATCTGTCATGTTGAACTTTAATATGTTTCAAATGAGTATGTGTTTTCCAGATTAACTGATATATTTTCTTTTCTGTATCGCCGCAAACACCCACTCCCTCATTTCATATTAAATCCAAGGGTCTTTTTTTTCCAGATTTGTTTTCTCTAAGATCTAAATTATGCATCCTGTTGAAACACAGCTCAGAGATCTCATTGTTATAGGAACCATTAATACACCAAAGAGAACAGTGATAAACTGCCCATAAATAATAAAGATGCTCTTTTTTTCTTGATGAGCCCTATTGTCATGTTTGGGCTCAGAAACTTACAGCTTTATGGCACAAATGTCCAGTTTACAAGTAGAAATTGAACTGTGAGAGATGTTCAGTTTAGAGTGGGAGCGCTACTTAAAGACACAGTTATCATTTGTAAACCTAATAGTGGGGTTAATTTAAGAGAATTCAAAGTAAGGGCAGTTCAAACATGCACTATATTAAATATTTCATGACAATCCTTCACATACATACTGTTTTGTTTGTATTATCGAATGCTGTAAGTATGCACAGCAGTTACTAAGCTACCACTGAATTCACCAGGATTGTTTTCCTTTATATTCCTATCTAAGGCACAATGTTGTTTGAATTTGTTTTATGATTTAGGATTCCACCAACCTAACTTTAAATTCCAGATGTTCAATAAGAAAAGCATTGAATATACCTAATATTACTAAAGTTTCCATTATAAATCCAGTCCACATACATTAAACAATACTTGGAATTCCCAATTTTTGCTTTTAAAATATAAACATTTTAGTTAGTTAGTTAGTTAGTTAGTTAGTTAGTTAGTTAGTTAGTTAGTTAGTTAGTTAGTTAGTTAGTTAGTTAGTTTAGATTTAGTTACTTAGTTTTTTCCCTTTTCACTCTTCTGTTTCTAGATTTACAAAGCAGATTAAATTAAATACATGGAAGCATTTTGCATTTATTTTTGCATTCTGTGTCTTGTCTCCCACAAGCACAACAGGTGATGAAGTGGTCAACAAGATAAAGGAAAAATGCGTTTTTATTTTAATATTTGTATCATGTTGAATCTATTTCTGTATCACTAAGTTTTCCAAATAGTTGTAAAATATACCAGAATGATCCATTGTGATTACTTTTAAGGTAGAAAGCTCTTTTTTTTTTGTTAATTAAATAATATAAATACATTTTAATTTTTTATGCTGTCTTTCCAAATTTACTGTATTAAATTTTAAATATGTTATAAATAATTGTGCACTGTTGCATAATTTGAATCTGGTTTTCTAAACAACATAAAGGGGAGATGTTTCATTTCTGGTAGCTGGATAATTTTTTGGTTTAGTTCTTTCCCTCTGCAATTGCTGGTCAAGTTGAAATAATCCATAAACACAGGGCTCAATATTTATATTTAAAATGGAGTCCCTACTTTAAAAAAATGTACAAAGTCTATTTCATAAAAAAGTAGTTACAAATTTAGCTGGCACAGCTCAACTCACTTTAAGAAAGACAGATTATTTTCTTTTTTTCCATCCATGACCTATTTTCTGTTAAACCAGCAGGTCACTTTTTTTTCTTATTTTATGTCAACATTACCACAAGGTTACTGCAGTGTTTTTCCCCCTACACATTCTGCATAAAGAAATCAATGGCTGTAATTAATGTTAATTGAGCAAGCCGTAGTTTTCATACTTATATCATCCCGTATAAATACATACAATTACATGAAGACAAACATTATTTGTTTAAGAAACCAGTCAATTTTGGTTTAATTGTAATGGTTTTAAACAAAATGTTTCCTTTTCTTTATAGAGGTTGATGTATGATTGAGGTTTACTTCCTGATTCCCTTAAACTGACATTGCTCTCAGTGCTGTTTGCATAGAAAGACGTAACATAAACCCAGCTGAACATACAGCAGCAACAATCCCCCACAATGTCTTTGTAAATTTAAAGGTTTATTGGAACAGTTTTTCCTAGCCTTTAAGAACAGCTGATTTGGTTATCACTCTTTTTTGTAACATGTTTTTCTCAGGAGGAACAATTTCAGCAAAGTAGTTAACTTAATTTTGACTGAGCTCGTTTATGTGGATAATTTTGTTTATCTACAAGAAATAGATGATCAACTGACTTGAATTTCTCTTTACTAAATTTCAGACATTGTTGGCTTATAACTTGAATCTGGCTGTTGGACTGGATTTGATAGAGTTTGTTTTGGAAGCATACAATTGCTGGGCTGGACCTGTTCAGCTTGTGAAGTGCCTCCTGTTGAAATTGTCCTTGTTTGGTGCAGAACATTTAAGAATTTTTGCATTTGTTAAAAACACTTTTCTCAACAAGTAGCTTCAATACTGCGCTCATTTAATCCCAAAGCTGAAAACATTGAACTCTGTTGATTTGTTGCCTCTGGTCTTATCTGTCGTGTAAACTTGGAAGCTTTTGCATGTGTATTCTGAGTGCCTTTTCAGGAAATATAGCTCAATCTCATTCACCTAAGTGGTCCATGATGATTTGCTCCATTTCTCTGGGACTTCAAAACATACACAATGCCATATTTCTGGGAAGGGGAGGACTGTTTGCTGCTGACTCTCCTCCAGTCTCATTGTGTGAGGCTGTTCGCTTAATGAGTAGGAAGATGTGACCGTGGTCTTCTCTGAGGAACAAAGAAAGAGAGCTCATCCTGGACAGTGCATCTGTGTGAATGAGCCTCAAGTGCCATAAAGCCCTTCGCTGCAGCCTTTAGTCATCATTATTAGAGGCATCACTTCAAAATATGAGGTCACAGTCAAGGGGCTCTCATCTGCCTCTTTCTCTTACACCTCCATCTGTCATTTTTAAATTCACATGTGTGAGATTTATCACATTTTCTATTCAGTGATTCAAATCACCATTTTTACCCAACACTCAAAAAAATGTTGAGCACATTATTATTTATTATAATGATTTGCTCACTTGCCATTTTCTTAACAGAAAACTGCAGTTAAAGGTTTCACATAGTCAATGTTAGCAACATTCATTTATCAGGGATAGGGGAAGATTATCCATAAAAAACCACAAGGATTTGTTAAACAAAAGTAGGTTTAGCCGTTTCTAGCGTTAACAAGTTCTGGCAATACATCTGGCTTGACACTTGATCATTCTCCCACCAATTTTAATAAACTATTCCTGGCAGAAATGGTGGAGTTTATTAAAAGTGGTTGATTTTAAACCACTGACCTGATGTCTAAGCTCCTAAAAGTGTGTGATTTGAGGTTGTGACTTTTAGATGCCAAATACAGAAGCACATTTTTCACATACTTTATCCAGTCCAAACCCAGTTTTGAATTTTTTGGTCAGGATCATTTGGCCATCAGAACATTTTAAATATTAAATCAGGTAATTTCAGGAGAATTTTAAAAATTTGTGGGGAGTCATCCTTTCCTAATATTGTATAAAAGTGAAACTTAGCATGATGCTATCACCACCTTGTTCAATAGCTGGTAAAGTTCATCTTGATTTGGCTCCCACAAACGTTCTCTTCCTGCTATTGTGGCAAACAGCTTCATCTTTAGATAATCAACGTTTTTTTAAGAGAAGACATGCTTTTTATGATGAGAAAGAGATACTAAAAGTTTTGTCTATCATTGTCATTCTGATTAAATCACCTGGTCTTGCCCTTATAAAGGTAAATAACCTGCTAGAACTGCTTAACATCACTCATTAGATACATTTATTTTTGAGCCATTTTGTAAAATTTCTACCATGTTAGCGTCAGGATAATGTGTTTTTTTTTTTATTGTAGACATAGCTAGCTATTATATATTCCAACCTGTAAACATTTCAGTTGAAATTCATGAAAGATTTAAGCTTAAAATCTCCAAGGAATTAAACAATCATCATAGGCATCTAGATTCTGATAAGATAGCAATACGGTTTTCATATGAACTCATTGATCGAAGCTTCTCTGCTTTATGATGCCAGCATGTTGTCATGAATGAATGGGTTCCTAAGTTGATATGAATTATTCTGTCAGCCTGAGCAAGGAGTATTCATTAAGGAGCTGCAGCTTTTATAGCTTTTATAAAGTCATCTTATCCATTTTGTTTTTCTCTGGGTATTAGTTTGTTTCCTAAACCTTTACCTGACACAGAAAAAAATGTCTAAAAAGCTAAAGAAGAAGCTAGTTCTTCTTTTTTTTTTTCTTTTGGGGGTTTTAACTTGAGAAACGCTTTAAAGACTTCTGAATTAAAATATACGACCATATCGAATGAGCTTTTAATGTTCAGTTTGATTTCAGCACTCATAGATAAGATGGTTTCTAAAAAACTATACATTAAATTGATAAGTACCCCATGAAAAAATAATAAAAAATTAAATTGGAAATATTTTCCTACTCTACACACTATTCTTAGTTGCCAGTTCTGTGAGTTAAGTTTTATCAAGCAACAATGTCTGTTGTCTTTTTGTTCACAGATTTCCCAGAATCACAAGTATTTCTCAGTAACGATAATAAAAGTTGTAGGTCAAGTATTTGTTTTAACACCTCTGTACCACTTTTGTATGCGCTGAAGCTTCAGTCTCTCATGCCGGCCATCAGTGGCCTTGTTGGTAAAACTCCAAAGTGGACTGCATATCAATTTATCTTTAGTCAACCTTGAGGGTGATTTACAAGTATCAACATTATAAGGAGACCCTTCAGAGAGATAATAGTTATTATACTTAATCCATATGTCGCAAAGGTTTAATCGCTGAAGCAATATTTTTTATCAGTATTCTGAAAACCTGGCCTAACGACACCACGGGGGAACCTGATTATCGTTAGCTTTTGTTTGTTTGTCGTTCTGACCTTTCATATTGAATATAAAACTATAAAAAAAATCTATATTGACCCTTAAACCGAAAATCCTGTTGTGTTTTTATTCAGAATTTGCCCCCTAAACAGTTTAAATCTTGCTGATTCATTGATTTTGGACAGAGCTGAGTAATGACGCATCCTTTAAAAAGATTGATGGTCCTTTACAGCTCTAGTGTCTCTGGGTTCTTGTACCCCACTGGTGGATTACATGAAGGCAGACTTCTTGATATGAACGGCAGCCTGGTTGAATTCATTTATCACTCCTTTCTCTCTGTTGCCTTCCAGCAATCAATCTGAGGAAACAGGATTTTTACCCTTTTACTGCTCCTGTCTTATTTAGCTAGAGCTTCCAGCATCCGGCACGGCTGTCATGCTGTTCACTGTGTGACAGGAGAGTGAATAAGAATGAGGAAAGGAGACCGAGCTCCACGTTTTACCCCCCCTTAAGTTCCTTCCCAACCAACCCAGGGTCCCTACCTCTATTGCACCCAAGTGATTGGATAGGTTTCCTGCCACTGATGTAGAAACCGAGGCCTGGAAGGCAGTAGGAACAAATCAAGAATCAAGAATCAGTTTATTCATATAGCGCCAATTTACAACAGGTGTCGTCTCAAGGCACTTCACAGAAAATCCATTAAAATCAAAGATATATCATAAACAAATCAATTTGAAAAAGTTTCCAATCTAAGGAACCCCAGCAGATTGCATCGAGTCATTGACTTGCAGCATTCACTCCTCTGGAATCAGCAGACCAAAACAATGGCTTGTGTTGTCGTTGACTTTACAGCAATCCCTCATACAGAGCATGCATGTAGCGACAGTGGAGAGGAAAAACTCCCCTTTAACAGGAAGAAACCTCCAACAGAACCAGACTCAGTACAAGCAGCCATCTGCCATGACCGACTGGGGGTTCGAAAAGACAGAAAGCTAAATTAGAAGCACAGGATACTGAAATAAAAGAGTTTATAGCAGCAGTTGTAGAACGTCACTGGAAGCATCTCAGCCCATGTTCTCATCCAAGAAGCTGTCTCAGCTAACAGAACGCCAGCCCAGGTGTGGTTACTATGGAGAGAAGAACACTAAGAGAAAACAAAAAGGTTAACAAGGTTGAAATAACGGTAACTAAGTAAATTGGACAAAGGAAGAAAGTAGCAGAGAGAGAAGTGGTCAGATTGTCCTCCAGCTGTCTAAGCCTATAGCAGCATAGCTATAGAAAAACTTAAATAACTTAACCCTATAGAGTGAGACATGAAGAAGGTAGAGCAAAGGAGAACCGTCTGTCAAGACTGAGTTCCTACCCAAACGGATTAGGCTGTCTCTGTCTTCTCTAACTCTTCCTAACTATAAACTTTATCAAACGGGAAGGTTTTAACCCTAGATTTGAAACTAGACAGGGTGTCTGCATCACAGACTAAAGCTGGAAGCTGGTTCCACAGGAGATCAGAGTACCTGTGAATTAGCTCCTAGCCAACAGGCGTTTTAAAAAGATTTTTTCCTCCATTTTTATTCTTCCTCTGTCTTTGGCCACGCTTTCATGTTTCTCAATGAGCTGACAGTCAAAAAAAAAAGATGCAAGCCATCCCACTGTCAAACAGTTATATGTCCTTGAAACCGACCATGTTGTGCTTAATGAAATTCATCAAGGCCTTGGGAGCAAACTTCTTTATTGACAGAAGGCAAACTAGTAAACATGTTGATTGTATTCTCTCAATTAACCGACTCTCTGCGAAGTCATGATCGACCGCCTGAGCAGCCACAGGAAGCCCGCTGTTACGTTTTCTTTCGGGTTACAGATGCAGAAGCTTTTTCCCTCTCAACAGAGCTTCTTTTAGTAACAAACCCCTTTGGCTCCTGCTGTTTGAGAAATAAGTGTTGCAGCTCATGTAAACACACTGCTCACTTGACACACCCAGGTTCTAAGAAAAAAAAAAACCTGGGCACAATCAATACACATCATTTAGTGGAAGAAAAACCTCTAAAATAAGTTAACCCTAGTGTCAAAAAAACACTTTATATTGCCAATATACATAAAAAACTTGACTATTAGTTCAACATCATACACTGTAGTCCTGTTTTTCTATTTTACAATCTGTCTTTGTGGCTTTGAAATAAGAAGCTAAGACCTTGAACAAAATTATTTTGTTCCTCTGTTGGTAGACTTACAAATGTCAATATGTGTGTTTAGTAAACAATGGTGCACCTAAGTTTACACTCTCTTATATAATATTGGTTTTTTATGCTTTCTTTTTTAGAGAGAGAATAAGTATATTTTTCCTTTAACTCTTGGTTAGTGGTTTGGTGAGGGGTTTTGTTATTAAACAACAGAGATTTTCGGATTGATAAACGTAGTATTGGTTTCTTGTCTGATTGTTCAAGATCAATAAAAAACACACCTGGTTCAGACACAGAAACAAAATAATCCTGTGTATTTTAATTGATAGGCACAACAATCGAAGTTTAAGTATAGGTTTAAAGGTCTCCTAAAAATCTAAATCAGAGTGCATTTGGTTTTTGCGTTTGTTTCTTTATTGTGCATAAACTTGTAAAAAGTATGTGTACATTTTGAAGCCTTTCCCATCTTTTTTATGTTACTACCACAAATGAAAACCAAAAGTAGCTGAAAAAGAAAATGATGGTTGTAATCATTTTGTAGTAGAACCAGTAGTAGAAATGCCTGCCTTCTTATCACACCCTTTAAATATTGTTGCATCCTGTAAAACTCGCATTTTAAAAGAATTCTTTTTGACTTTCATTTTTATCTAGCTTTAATATCCTGATAAAGCATGAGTTACCCTGTGCTTTAACTTAGATAACCCAAAGTACCACAGGTGCTACCTATAAGTACCACAGGTGGTACCAATACGTACCACAGGTGGGACAATAACGTCATCCTCCTTTTGAAAGGTAAACCTCTGGCTTATATTTGAGGGTTATGCAGCATAAACCAGATTTTCTTCCAGGATTTCCCTTTTTTAGCTCCATAAATCCTCATATTAATTCTGCCCAGCTTTTCCGTGCATGCTAAAATAAAAAAAAAGCATCTCCACAGCATGATGCTGCCGCAACCAAGTTTTCAGATATTCCGTATGGCTTTTAGTAATATGCATACTGCTTACAGTATTACTGATTAAATGGTTAACATGCAATCTATATTGCAGCCCTAGATTGGAGCTGGATAAAAAACGTAAATAGTGCTTAGTTGTTGGTTAAGCTTTGGATATTCTTGATTTTGTAGCTGGGCTCTTTCATCCTTATGGTTCTTTACTATTGAGGCCTTATAAACTGGTTGTACTGGATTTTATTTAATGCAACCAGAGTAAAAGGGGAAACCCACAAAGGCACACAACGCTTAGAAGACTTGTAATTAAAAATGATAAAATTCCTTAATTGTTCTTTGTTTTATTTCATTTGACAAATAAATATTGTTTGACCGGAAGCGGCGGTGACGTTTTTACGGGAGCCGCAGAGCATTCTGGGTCCAACCCAACATGGCGGCGCCCTTGCTGAAGTGCTGAAGAAGCTTCCCTCCGGAGACATCTACGGCTCCGTTTGTAGCATCTTTTCCTTACCGACTCCACCTCCAGGGTCTCCGGTTCGACAGGTCCAAGCAGTGGGGGGTGAGAACAAAACCCCCAAGCAGAAGTAAAACAAAAACCCCACGACGTGTCCTCGCGTGGCTGTGGCTGACTGTCCGTGTGAAGATGGGCCTCGTCTGCAGCCGCGTCCTGTAGCGAAGAGCCCCGGGGAGAGTGACCGCGGCTTCCCCTGCAAACACGCTCCTGTCCAGCTCGCCTTCGACGGCTTCGACCTGCTGTACCGCCTCTGGACGCTGCCGTACAGCTTCCTGACGAGGATCATCTGCGCAACCGTGTCCGTCATCTTCCGGAGACGGAGAGCTTGCACCGAATCCCGGGTTGGAAACAATCCCGCCTCACCAAGGTCTGCATAACACAGTATTGAGTCTCCAAAGCATCTTTTGGCAGCTGGAATAATATCATGGCGTCTGCATGGGGGGAGACAGATGCGTTCATTTGTTAAATTGCTTGTTAGGATTTTGCAGAAGGCAATTTGTAAAGGCATTTTTCCTTTTTGGGTATCATGGTCAGTATTAAAGTAAGGTTTGTACGTGTAGCTGGTTTCAGTTTCAAAGTTCAAAGTGCTTCACATCATTAAAAAGCATAAATCAAATATACAGGGAAAATATCAACATATAACAACTTTGAGCAAAAATAATTGTGCGAAAAGGATCAAAATCAAAGGAATCAAAGCAAAAGCCTTTTTCTATAATCAGTTATTAGGAGATGATGGTTAACGTGTAATTAAATATTTTAGTTGGAGCAGTTTCGCGCCTGTATTTGTTTGTGGACCAATAATTAAATGCTGATCTAAACATGTGGGTTTTTTGCCTTGATTTAAAGGAATTTAGTGTTTTGGCTGTTTTGCAGTTTTTTTGGTGGGAGTTTGTTCCAGATTTTTTGAGCATTAACAACTGAAAGATAAGATAAGATAGACTTTATTGATCCCGAAGGAAATTGTTTTGCCAGGGTTACAGAGTATCAAATAACAATTAACACGACACACTCATCTCACCTACAACGCAGTACAGTACACAATCAACATATAACAATAACTACACTACTATTTATCCCTCCTGCAGATGGAAGAGGAATTGTACAGTTTGATTGCCACAGGTAAGAAAGACCTCCTGTGGCGTTCTGTGGTGACTCTCGGTGGTCTCAGTCTCCGGCTGAAGGTGCTCTGACAGACCGTCAGCGTGGCATGTAGGGGGTGGGAGGTGTTGTCCTTGATGCTGAGCAGGGTCCTCAGCATTCTCCTCTCTGACACCTGCACCACAGACTCCAGTTCCAGTCCCAGGACAGAGCAAGCTCTCCTGATGAGCTTGTTGAGTCTGTTGGTGTCAGCCGTCCTCAGCCGGCTGCCCCAGCACGCGACTGCGTAGAAGATGGCGCTGGCGACCACAGAGTGGTAGAAAATCTGCAGCATGGTCCTGCAGAGGTTGAAAGATCTGAGCCTCCTGAGGAAGTACAGTCTGCTCTGACCTTTTTTGAAGAGAGTGTGTGTGTTCTTAGACCAGTCCAGTTTATTGTCTATGTGGACACCGAGGTATTTGTAGTCCTCCACTATGTCCACAGCTGAGCCGTTGATGATGACGGGGTCAGGAAGGTTCCATCAGTCCACCACCAGCTCTTTTGTCTTCCCGACGTTAAGCTGCAGATGGTTCAGCCCACACCACTCCACGAACCTGTCCACCACACTCCTGTACTCGGCCTCCTGGTCCCTGCTGATGCAGCCTACAATCGCAGAGTCGTCTGAGAACTTCTGCAGGTGGCAGGACTGTGAGCAAAACCTGAAATCAGAGGTGTAGAGCGTGAACAGGATCGGAGACAGTACTGTCCCCTGTGGGACCCCCGTACTGCTCCTTATGATGTCTGATGTGGTGTGTTGCAGTCTTACATACTGGGAGCGGCCTGTTAGGTAGTTGTTGATCCAGGCCAGCAGAGGAGCGTCCACCCGCACGTCCAGGAGTTTGTTGCTGAGGAGAGCTGGTCGGATGGTGTCGAACGCACTAGAGAAGTAAAAGAAAATGACTCTCACCTTGCTGCTTGCCTCCTCCAGGTGCGAGAAGACTCGGTGCAGCAGGTAGATGATGGCGTCTTCCACTCCCATCCGGGGCTGGTACGCGAACTGCAGGGGGTCCAGTGAAGGTCCGACGATGTTACGCAGGTGCTTCAGAACGAGCCGCTCTAGTGACTTCATTACATGCGATGTCAGGGCAACCGGCCTGTAGACACTGTGTGTTGTAGGTGTCTTCTTCTTGGGCACAGGAACCAGACATGAAGTTTTCTACCGGTCAGGAATTCCCCTCAGGCTCAGGCTCAAGGTGAAGATGTGATGGAAGATCCCACACAGCTGGGTGGCACATCCTCTCAGCACCCGGGGGCTGAGGCCGTCAGGACCAGGTCCCTTTCCTTGACCCAGGCGACTGAATTCTCTTCTTACCTCTTCTGCGGTGATGGTAATGGGGGATGGTGGGGAGAGTCCCTCAGATGAAGATGGGCAGGCAGGCTGTGTTGATGTTGAGGCAGTTGAGGAGAGTTGGTGGTGTGCGGGGGATGCAGGGTGGACGGGCGTGTTCAATGAGGTGCTAACAGCGTCGTTGGAGGAGCTGGGGGGAGGGGCGGGCTGCATCTCCATGTTTGGTTCTGGTTGTGGGGATTCAGAGTAGACTGGAACCATAAGACCTGACGGGCCTGGAAGGTTCATATGACGACAGCAGGTCTTTAATGTATGTTGGTGCTGAGACATTCAGTGATTTATAAACTAATAGAAGTATTTTTAAAGTCTATTTAGTGCACAAAAAGACAAAAATCTTTATCCCACAAAAAAACAAAACCTAATCTTTTCTCTAATAGTTCATCCTTTCCTGGGTACTACTGGTGGCCATACACAAGAAGAATAATCCCTTACTATTTATTACTAATTATTAGGTCTCCATAAAGACTAACCTCTTGGCTGAGTTACATTTCAGGGTCTCTGTGTTCATCAACTTCAATTTTTAAAGTAAAGGATATACTTTTTACCTAAAGTATTTCCACTGATTGTACTAATGACCTAAGTTGGACCTGTTGATTAATTTAATCGTATGATTATGAGTTTAATGGTGTTTATGGATGCATTTGTGTTTGTTTGTTTTTTTTTTTTTCTATGTAGAAATGCTTGCAAGCACATTTTCAGTGCAAAGTGAAACGGTATCCATCAAAGATTGTCAGTGATGAGTATAAAGAGACCTGCTGGTTGTCTTGCACCCTCTTGGCATCTTGGTGTAGTGCAGACATGCTTTGACGTGTCATAGAAAACAATTGTTCCTTTTAAAATGGCTATGTTGCTGCATTTCCTCTAAATCTGTTGCATGCAAACAAACAGGGGAAATAAAATGACCTGCTTTGACTGATCAAATAAATAGTTAATGGCCGGACCTTTGGAAAATCTGATGACATGGCAAAAATGTAATTCGAGTGCATCCAAAATCTTCAGGGAAATGCAGAAACTAGATTTATATGAAATACAAAAAATGCATTTAAAACCTTTTTTTTTTTTTTTTTTTGAAGGAGGGTTGTGTGTCACATTTAGGCTCAACCTGAGATCAGGAAGTTAGTAACATAAACGAATAGACAAAATATTTCTGAAGCCCTTTAAAAATTTAACATACTGTAAAAAATCCTAAATTAAAAGTTTCAGTCAGTATATAATGGACCGGCTGTTTGTTTGTGTATTATTTGTCGCAATTTGGCCAGAATGTTTTAACAGCAATGTAATTTCCTGATTTATAAGCCAAAAGTGAGTTTAGTGTAATTTTTTTAATTGAATATATGTAAACTTGTCTCATAATCATTATATAAACAACGTAGGGTTGTAAAATCAAAACTTGGCCGACACTTATCGTGACTTTTAGTAGTGTAAAAACTGTTTGTTGTGTGCAGACCTCACCGTGAGCCACGAGTTGACAAGAAAATATATGTATGCAAGGAAACCTTTTTTATTTAAAGTTATAATATCAAAATCAAGATTGATTTTTACAGAATCTCATAAGTAATGAGTATTATTTATTAATGATTACATTTTATAATGCATTCTGATGTTTTTTTTAACATCAATTAATAGTTCCTGTTTGTGGAATTCACATCTTTTTAAATTATTTTGATTATTTTTTCCAGATATTTCTATGTTTTCCACATTTTCTGTTTGCTTTCTATTCTGTTTTAGAAAGTACACACAGGACTGACCTCTGCAGTGTTTCTTTGTTTTCCAGGTTTTGAAAAAATATTTTTTACATTGTTTGTACATTTATTTTCCTTAATAATGAAAGTCAACAAGTAAAAAAGTAAAGAAAGATTAACCTGAAATATTTCCCTGCAGATTTATTCAGCTTGTGCCCCCCCGACCCTTCACTGCTGTTATGATTTTCCAGATTTTATTCATTTGTTATTTGTGATTCACCGCCCCATTTAAATGGATGTATGTTGACGTGGCTGTGAAGTCATTTTAGCCTGGGCCTTGTTGAGCAATAGTGTCCTTTAGCCTGGTGGTTGGTTTCTAGCACTCACATGCTGTGTGGTAACTGCATGACAGGAAGCTCATCCAAGTCTGGACCAAATAACGGAAGCTGAAATCATATTTCTGGTAAACATTCGAACAAGTTAAGGCCAATTTAACTGATTTAAGTCTTGAATTAAAACAGATATTTGGAGAAATTTTTACATTTGCTTTGAGTCTGTTCAGATCAGGACACATCAGCTTTATTCTAATTGCAACATTTTTACAGGTCAGGTCAACTAGGCTGCATTTAGAAATGGTGGGAAAAGCTTTCACTGAATTTCTTATTCATATATTCATAAAATATATAAATATATATTTTAAGCAGTTGTGTGCACCGCAGACATCACACAACACACGCTAATCCCATTTATTGCTAATCCCACACAGGGCCCTGATGAAAATGGACTCGGACTTGCTTCATTCCCCGGCTGTGGGGCTCACTGAGGAAGAGGATATGAACGACTGGAAGCTTCCCTTGACCTTCATGAAGAAAAGACACTTGGAGAAGATCGAGGGCTCCAAGGCGTTAGCACAGAGCTGGAGGATGAAGGACAGGGTAAACTTTTTGCTTGTCTAGGCCAGAGAGGCTCTCTTGAAGACGCGAGTTTGCTGAATAACGTGTTTACCTTATAGAGGTTCATTTTAATCTTCAGAAAGCCATGAGGAGTAATTCACTACCAGCTAAAGAGAATTTAATCCTTCAAACATCTCTGAAATTAAAATAAGTTGATTTGCAGGTATGATAGTAGTACTTTTGAAATAAAAATGACATATTTGGATCTCATAATCTGTTAAAGAACAACAAAAGAAAAAACAATGTCCCTAAATCTGTTCATATTATCTATAAATTCCTTTGTCCCTCTTGCTGTAGGAACCTCTCGATTCAGATTTGTGATATTCTACAATTAAACATAAGTCGGTAGTAGCAGGTTAGTTTCTGGCATGGTGGGAGGAGTGGGTGCAAATGTTCTCTATGTCTACATTCCTGTCTAATAATTGTCCAACAAAAGGCAACAATAGAAGTGTATAGTTCAAAAGGCCTTCTGACCATCTGTGTCCTTTTATCATCATGAAAGATATGTGGAGGAGGATCTAATTTAGAGAAGACACAGGGGTCCAGAGTCAGGATGTTTGAGACACCGGGTCTTTTTGGAACTTACTAAACAAAATAGATGTTTTGGAAATAATTAATGAATTTTCTTATAAAGTGAGCAAATGTATTATGTAATTAAAAAGACAACATAGAAACCCATGTGCCTTTGAGTTCAAATGAGGAAAATGAAAATGAAAGTTTAGGAATCTCCTAGCCAGACTTTGACAGAACATCTGTGTAGTCGTCTGAAAACCATATGAACGGAGGATATTATCACAATCTGATTTGAAGAAGGTTTGCAAGTAGGTTTAGATTATTGTGAAGTATAGCTTAATCTTTTGTTTTTGCACAGTTAATCTATGCCACCAGATAATTATCAGTGCTTTTAAAATGTTTTTAGATTAGTCCTTTGTTTTCAGTTGAAGCATTCAGGATTAGTATAACATAAAATGTTACACAACTCCAAAGTTTTAAAAATGTTTTCAAATTGTTACTCCTGGTTGAGTTTTTAAAATAAAAATAAAAATCTGAGTACTAAAGAATGATTCAAATATTAAATAACAATGCAAAATTAGTGACCAAAGCGTTGCACCACCCGTTACATCTTGAGGCACTTTTATTTCCCTTTTCTCTGGTAAACCTTAAACTGTTGCAACAGTCTGTTCAGAGCAGCAAAGTCCACCTATCAGAACCTTGGAGGATCACAAATTCCCATGTTCTCTCTTATCATGCTGTCTCAGTCTGAAAGCGCTCACCTTTTGAACTAGAATCAGCAGATACCATATGTACCTTTGGATAGAGATCTTACATCGAGCTGGCGTTATTTTCCAAACGCTTAACTTATCAGTAACTTTCTAAGTTTCTGGCTGTTAGTTTCATTGTGTTTTGAAGGGACACTGTCCAATCATTGGTTTCCGCTTCGTTACTAAAGTGCTAATTCATCGTATTCTGCCAGAGGATGCTTCTACGACTTTCTAAAGGTGGAACCTCAGAGCTCTTCTTCATGAATGGTCATTTGATCCGCCGCTTAGTCACTAACTCGATTATTTAATTTCCTCCCTGCCACCGGCTGCTACCGCTATAATGATGGCAAGTGTCACCAAGTCACACATAACCCCGGCAAACTCTTTGCCCACTGTAGAAATTCGCTCCCATATTATAATTTAACACTCGCCTGCTGCGAGGACACGTGTTGAATTAAACGGCGCGGCGCCCGCTGAAGTGTCGAGTTTTGGGGAAATGAAGACATCATTAAATGTGAGGCCCGCTATTGATTCAAAAGACGTAATAAAGGTAGAGCGAAATTGACATTCCTATCAGAAAGTTATGCTAATCCTACTATGTAACATTCTTTTTTTTTTTTATTGCTCGGGGCTTTTTCTGGCCACAGAGCCACGTTTATTAACCTGTGAGAAGTTTCTGACAGACATGGAGCTCGGCTCGTTGGAGCTTTTATGCAGGAATGATTTCTTCTAATAAAGACATGTAATACACTTTTTGCACTTAATTATAGAAAACCTAAGCAACAATCTTAGCTGGGGGGTTGTGATTCATTTTATTTAGTTTTTACCTTTTTTTTAAGCAGTTATGATTCAAGCGGACCTCCCACTAAAAAGCTTTCTTGCTTTATCGAGTTTGGACTCGGTCGTCAGGAGAATATGTTTACGCTTTGGCTGAGTTGAAATGATGGTCATTATCTGCAGAGGCCAGAGAGTCTAGTGAAGTGATGAACTCCACGTTCAGCCTGGTGAGAGCTGTGTGCAGCAGTGGGCTTATGAGTGGGCTTTCAGCGATGATCTGCGCTGTGAGAAATCAAAGGTCTCCCCGACACACACAGAAGACGACTCTGAGGTTTTAGCATTACTTGCCTCATTGGTCAGTGTTGTCTTTATTCCCACGGTGGGCTAGTAAAAAAGTAAACAAAAAAAAAAACGATTTACTGCGTGTACATTTGCTGCTGGTTGTCTGTGAGCTAAGTTCCATGAAGCATGTTTGCGTAAACACGCTGCATCAGTGAAAGAGCTTCTGATCAGAGTTTTTAGTTATAATAGCTGAACACAGTCGTGTTGGGCAAAAGAGTTAAAGATCAGGCCTAAATGCAGCTAGGAAAAAATATCAACTAAACAATATTTAGGCTCTAATAAACTGGTATTTGTTTTTTGTATTCAAGTAAAAAAACAACTTTACATTACGGTTTGACTGAAAGAATCCAATATAATGAAATGAAGTGGTCATTGTAACCTTTTGTCTCGTATGGTAGTTTGTTTTTGCAACCAGATGCTCTCAAGTTTTAAACGCAAAATCATCAATATGATAATATATCATCAAAACTGATCCATTTATTTTTATCCAATAGGTTACATACATTTTAGACTTTCTTCAATAAAAAGAGGTTCCGAAGTTTAACGAAATAAATGAAAGGTTTTACAGCGTTGGTGTGGATCAAACGCTGGATATAATCTAATATTTGACCAATCCCCAGTATCAATAACGGATTTGGACACCCCTGCTTATTAGGTTCTAAGACGTTATCTGCTGAAGGTCTTCCTCTCACAACATGACTATGTTTCAGATATTTTTCTGCATTACTGAGAACTTCTTTCCACAAGACAGCAATGTTCGATCAAAAACCTTCGCTATAGATTGCTATATCTCTTAGTTGGATTGCATTGTGAAATATCAGACCTTGTAGTTGTTTTTAATGACCAGGCACCAGTCAAGGCTGATCCAGCTAAAGATAACGGATTTAAATCAGCCAGCTGCTGGGTACACTCGTTCTCTCTAAGTTTAAAGCATAACTGATAGTAAGCGGAATTGGTGTTCAGCAGGAGACGAAACAACAAGAGGATGGCAAAACTGGATTCATCTGCACTTATTGTTTCAAGTGTCCGACTCAAAATGAACGTGTTGCTTTTGATGTCAGCACCAAACCTCCGGTGGTTCTGCAAGACTGGCTTTACTTTTGACTGCTCAAATTGTCTTGGGCTGCCCGGCTGGTTGTTTATAAATGGCCAGTGGCCTCATACAGCAGGTAGGCGCTAGTTTTTAATGCTGACGTACCATAAACGCATCTTTGTGACAGTCTACTTTCAAAAATGTCCCTGAAGATCAAATTTAGGTTTATCTGCTTAGTTTATATGTAGACACAATGCATGTGCATCTCTTTTATTGATTAAAGGTAGGCTGTGATATTCAGTAGGGCTGCAACGATTCGTCAACGTTGTCGACAAACATCGATAATAGAAAAAGTCGACAATGAATTCCATTGTCGACTATTGTCGCCAAACGTATTTTTCCAACAGAGTGAGGCATCTCGCTTAATTACAATCTGCCGAGAGTCACGTGCACAGTAGCGTCGAGCAGTTATCTACACAGAAATGGCGGCGTCCAACACATTAGCGACGCGTACAAAAACTTCTAAAGTTTGGGAGCACTCTTGCCTGGATACGGCGAATAAAAAGATTACTTGCAAGTAGCGATGGGTAGATGAGGCGTCATGAAGCGTTTCAACACATAGCAAAACAATACTGATACTGTGTCGATACTGTGTCACTGAATACTGACACCTGCTGGATATTAAAAATCCCTACAGGCAACGTAGATAGACTGATTTGATGAACCAGTGTAAACAATAACAATTAACTCATTGTATGTAATTGTATATTATAAATTGTATCATTTAATATCTTAAGTTAAATTATAAATATGTGATATTCTTAGATACAGTCAATAAATCATGTGAACATGAACCATAAAGTGAAAATTTAAGTGAATGTGTTTAAAATGAGGTTTTTCAACGTTACGCTTTTTCGACGAACAGTAAATTTCAGCTGAATTTTGATTCAGATAGATCAAGTAGAAGCTGAAAAGAACCGGATGAAAGAACGAAATGAAAACAATTTCCTTATTTTCCGATGTAAGATAAAAATGGTCCCACACTGCGGAAATCTTTCCTTTGCCTTGAGGCTCCATAGTTGACGCTGTTCCGAAAAGGATCAATAAATCTCTTGGCAAATGCATCCAGTTGACAGATTCGCCTCCTTATAAACACAGTTTGGCGCCTCAGGTTCATTTCGAAACAGTTGCTGTATCGGTCACGTGACTTGCTGAAATCAATACCCGCACTGACACGGGTTTTGGTCTATGGGCTTGATACATGCGCCAACCCATCGGTGTTGCCGGACCCATCACCACTTGCAAGGTTTGCAAAGCAAAGTTGAGAATTGTAAAGTTGTTTGCAGTTGACCACTGAACATACCTTACAAGATGTACTTTGTTTTATTTACTGTTTTGCTGCTGCTTGGTTTACAGAAAAAAAATGTTTACTTGATTTTAATTTTTTTATAAAACCCCTTTGCCTGTCCTTAAAAAATGATTCATTTATTTTTGGATTTACGTCTATACAGACTGATCACTGGGCCTAACTGGTTTCAGATTCACATTTTTAATTACTTTTTGTATGAATCAGCTGCAAAGTTGAATAAAAGATGCATTGTGTATTGTGTTTATTATCATTTGCCACATAACTAAAGGAATTTCATGCTAAATTTAAGAAAAAAATGAATAATTATCAGATTAGGCGACTAATCGTTTCAATAGTCTGTGACTAGTCGACTATTAAAATAGTCATTAGTTGCAGCCCTAATAACAAAGAAATATATCACAGTATAGTAATTATACAGATTTTTGTAAAATTTATTTTATAACTTGTTTAAACCTTTATCTCAGGAAATACCAAAATTTGCATTACGGCAACAAACCAATTATCATTCCTCACTGTCTTGCTGGCTAGTTTCCACGTTAAATGGTTTAACTCTTGTGATGATATTTAAATGTTAGAGATCAGAAGGGGTTCTTGCCTTCACCCAAATCTGCAGCTCCCTCCACAGATTTTCTCTCAAGATTGAAATTGAGACCTCAAAACTACCTTTGAGTCAAATTATACCCCCGAATAATCTTTGGGTTGATCCAAACTATCTCTTTTATGGGTTCTTTGATGGTAATAACTCTTGATGGTTGTGTTCAATACATTTCTGGGAGGTTTTTATGGGTTGCTTAGGCCAAAATAAAACACTCTTTGGGCTCACTGTCTAAGCTACTAAAATTAATCCAGCCGGATTGTAAGGGCGAGTTTTATGACAGAAGAAGCTGCCAAGAACATGCGTGGTTGGGGGTTCCTGTTTGGCTCCGGGCTTCTGAGTCGGGCCAGACCATCCGCTGAAAAAGGATGCTTTGATAAGGAGGCTACCTACATACATAACTAATCAACCAGCAACTTTACCATCTTATATTAGCTTAATATACATGACAAAAATTTTTACAAGTAAAAAACATTGAATTTGTAAATATTTGTGTTTTCTTTGCTTGAGTCTAGGTATCAAAATGTAAATGGGAAAACATAAACGTGAAAAATTTCTTTGTTGTTTATCTCTCAGAGCTCATTTAAAGCACACTCGCTTACCTTTGTTCCTGCTTTCACGCATGTAGTCTTAAGCTCAGAATGATGAAATCAATAAGTCGTCAATATTCAGCCCATTGTAATAACGTGTAAATGAGGCTGGTGGTCTGCACTGTATCATTAGTTGAATTCAATCGGGTTAAGGCCCTTTACTAGGCGGTCAATGGACTTCCAGTCACGGGGACACGAGCGTGTTTGCTGATAATGACACAGTAATGATTTTTTAGATGTTCGTGTTGCTTTGTAACGACAAGCGTTTGGGTTTTAATAGCAGAGAGCTGCAGATCAAAGCAAGATCCCCTCCTGTTGAAGAGTTACTGAGCAAAATACTGAATGCAGCTCTCACCCTGGCTGATGATCCTTGAATTATGTATGCCAGTGAAATTTGTGCATTTGTGTACCTTTTTAGGATTTTTATATATTTTTTCCTTTGCTTTTGAGATTATTGAAATTAAAATGTCATAATCTCCTTTCCTCATTGATATGATTGCGTTTTTGCTTAGCTGTTCTCCTTGTCAGTTTGTACACCTGTTTACAGACTTTAGCCTCAAACCTGCGCTAGGTTGAGTAAAAAATAAAAATTAAATCCAGGTGACTTCTTGCTGGTGATACAAATATTTAAAGAAATTTCTTTTACAGTTAGACTTTTCAGTAGATTGTTAAAATGTACTCGAAATATTCCCAAAAGTACTAAATTGTGAACGAACGGAATGCCAAGCACCTAAAAGGACGAAGCTGATAGGCTTTGTTTCTAATAAAAATCATAGTCAGTCTCTTTCTTTTGGTTGAATTTGCTTTCCTGAATACCCAAGATATTCTAAATTTGTCCATAAAGTCAGCCACCTCTGTCTTAATGAACCTTTAAGGCAATGAATTCAGTGTTGTATACAATAAATCATTGTGTTGAGGTATTCCTGCTGTTTAAAAGGGAGCTGTGCTCTTTCACTGTCCCCATGGAAAGCAGTTTCATTGAAAATCAAATAAATAAATATAAATAATAAAAAAAAAAATTCTGTACGCTACAGTAACCTATCTTCTTTCAATGAGCTGTTGTTTATATTCTATTTAAAGATTTTTTGACAACTTTTTTGTTAAAATCTGGGTTTAGTGTTTTGTCCAGTGATTGGTTTGGGTTAGTGTGACTATTACATGTATTAATATTATATAAGTGTACATATAGGATGGTAATAAATGGTGGGTTAAGCCCACATTTAAGGAGATCCATTATTTAATTCAATAAAACACTCATGAGTATTCAATAAATCAAATAATCTTCTCTGTTTTATGTTATCTTTTTTATTCACTGTCACCTTTAGTCCAGTTTTTGACCTGTTGATGGTTTCGCTAGCTACAGAAGGAAGATAGATGTTCACCGAAGGTTTAATAAACTTCATTCACTGCCAACCCGATAAATGGATTAATCAGGAGTTATCGATCGTCCCGGAGAGCTTTGTTAACCGGCTGAATGGGAGCTTAAAAAGGCCCTGGAGGGAAAAGGCCAGGAAATCCCCTGTAGCCGCATGTCATTATTAACAAGAAGAGTCCGACATTTAATTGTGAACCAACAGGCCTGATAAAGAGAGTCACATGCATCATCACACAAAAAAGTGTTTTCATTGTTCCCTTTGCTTTCTAATACATTTATTTTTGAACATCTGTTAACAGACAAAATATCAGATGTCCAAAGAACATCTTTCTTCATTCCCTAATTCTTCTTTTTTTGTTGACACACTCAGAACAGATCGCGAGATTATTGGAAATCTATACAGTCCAGTGGACCACTCCTAGAATCTGATTTGCTTTAAACCCTGCTCTAAGATTAGTCCTACGTGTATCCCTGCCATTGCCCATTAAAATAGTAACAGACTTTTTACATGTGAAACCTATTCTTCCGTATTTAAAAGCTTCGAAGTGTCTTATTTATAGCTCCTCATTACTTAAATTAGTTATCAATCTTTGCAGATCATTTAATCCAAAATGAGATTATGCAGTTTTATGTTTTATATAAACATGTTCAACCTAAAGTATAATAATCATTTAGAAAACTTACAAAACACGCAAAACTGAAGTATAAATTATTTTCTGATCATGAAACACAAAAATAGAAAATATTGATAATTTACAGTTTTAATCACTCAACATTCTATGCTTTGGGATTTAGCCATGTTAAAAAAATCGTAATATTTTTTGCCAAAGGGAAATATATCTTATGTGATGTCTTGTGAAGAGGTTTTAAGATCTTGTTATTAACCTCTAATATGAATTTATGAATTTTATCTTTACATATAAATTGCAACTCAATCATACAATTTAGTCACAAATTGAATGGTATACTTTTGTTACTTTATTCAGAATTAAAGTAAAGGGAGTTTTTCTTCAACCAGATTGTAATTTACCTTAAACAATCATGAATTTCAAATAGTTTGAAGCAGGGATACCCAATATCGTTTCCGAATACATTGTTATTGTTATCTTAAGTAGAACTTTGCTGATATTAACAGCTGATTATTTCCATTTCGTTGCCATTTCTATTTTTGAAGGGGAGGGGATTACCAGTGACAACAAGTATACTAACATCAGATATCAATATTGCCCCAAATTTGGTGCAACCATAATTTTAACTAAGAAACAATACTGATTCTTGTCTGGATAGAAGTATCAGGAGATATAAGCCTTTTGTATTAAACTATAAAATTGGATGTATTAACAGCAAAATTAAAAAAAGTGGGCCCCAAACAGTGCCTTGGGGTTCCCCCTATACGCTGTAGCATGTTGTGAGTGCAAAGGGAAAAGAGAGGGTCATGAAGAGTCCAACACCCTTTTAGTTGGCCTATTTGGTCGGAAAAAAGCATAAAAAAGCTATAACCAAAGAGACATTCAATAACTTGGTCGTCCTCATGTTGAGGTAATTTGAAGGACTTTGATATCAATGCTGCAAAACACATCTACACCCCTAATGCTGATTGTACATAGGTCTCACAGATTTGGAGCAACAGTAAATGGAAAATCTGGCTGGATTTTGTAAATACTGGATTTTATCACTTTCAGTTTTTAGGCTGCAATAAATTTAATTTCAAAATGTTTTGTCATTTGTAACAAAAATTAACTTCTGCAGATGATATATCGCTCCTGATAATCACTAAAAAAATAATCTCATTGCACCTTACTGTTAAAAAATTGCATTTTTAATAATGATGAAATCACCTTTTCTCATTATTTCACAGGTAACGCTCTGATCTGTTATTGATTTAAGTCCGTTTTAACACTCATGGTGACTCCGACCCAGTAAATCACCAACGATTTAAACCTGACAGCTTCTCTCGGGGCACAAACTGTTTTATTAAAATAAGCGATGAAGGTCGATGAAGGCCCTCCTGCTTGTTTTTTTTTGTGTGCGTGTCTGTTGCACGGCTTTAAACAAGCAAGCATATAAACCAATGAAAATAATGCAGAACACATCTGTGTGCCGTCATACTTAAATGCCACATTGTAATGTTAAAAAAAACAACCATAAATCTCACATTTGTCTTCTGTATTCGAGTACAAATGAGTTTTGTAAATTACCTGCGTCAGATGCAAGATAAAAACAAATAATGTAATCAGTGCTGTTTTTAATTGGATTTTAACTATCTTCCGGTAGTGAGTCACTTACTTGTAACCGTGATTAACAATGCTACGACGCCGTGTCCTCAAGGGTGTGAGGGATGTTTAGCCTGTTATCTGATTTTTCTAGCTTACATTTTTCTCTGCAGTTTGCTTTGACATTTTTACCTAGAATGACAGAAACCTCTCTCTTTTCCCTGCGGACCTCAGCATAATGTTCCTTTAAACTGTCCTGCCATTTCAGATGGTGCACTTTTAAAGGGCAAATCTCATGTTTTTTATCTCCTGTTGAATCAACTTTTTTTTCTCCATGTTTCAGTTTAAGCTGGCAAAAGGTAGAAAACTACATATTATCAGTTTTCAATAAATGTTAAATTTTATTGATTGGAACTAACAATTTAGACAGCTGGTCTTTTAACTGTTGCTTTCCGCATGATATTCTCAATGTTTGTTCGCAGAACGTTGCAGAACAATGTACATTAAAATCTCCTAAATCGGCATTTCAACACGACCAATCTGGTCCAGCAGCTTGTATCCAGTACGCAAAGCTCCGTGATTAGCAACCAGAATTGTTGCTAAGTTGTTGTAAACTACACTTCTTCATTTAAGTAATATCTTTTAATGAAACCACTTCTAAGATTTTCACAAAAAAAGTTATGTGAAGCTAGGCATGATTCATACCGATATCGTATCGGGTCAATATTGGTATCGAGCATTACTGAAGACGGAAATATCTGTATCGTATAGTGTCTGTGAATGAAAAGGTTTTATCGGGACACTCCCTAACAGACAAGCTAAAACAATTTCTTTTAGCATCTAAAATTTGGGTTTTGTGTTAAAAGAGGCCAAACAGAGATTATTTGTTTAAACTTTTACCTAGTTCATGCAAATGTAGAGGGATTTGTTTACTACTGAAGGTTGCGTAGCACAGTTGCTTCCTTTGTTTAAGTTTTCAACCTAAAAAACCCACAATGAACTCTCCATTCATGAGGAGAGGGTCTTGACATTCACAGTGCAGGGAAGGAAAGGGCACAGTGTGAACAAATCAAGCCTAAGTGAGTAAGTTGATGTAATGTAGTGCGCCGTTGTGTATGAGGCTGCATGTATGTGTCAGGTGTACACACGCCAAGTCCCACTAGCATACTGACCTTTTATTCGTTCGCTGGGAAGACACAGGTGGCTTTAATTAGTTTCACAATAACAGACCTTCAAACCCTGCTCAGCCAGAAGGTTGCACATAACGCGCGGCAGACATACAGCACATGCTCGGTGGGTCTACGGTGCGGTGTTTGTAACGGCGTCTGCAAAAGGTCACATCAGTGGTGTTATAACATACATATCAAAGTGATATTTAGGTTATCAGCTATAATAGTGCTCATGTTGATCAGAAAAGACCTTTTCCCTTTCTAACTACTTTAGTTTTCAATAAGAAATGTACATGTACATGTAGTCAAAGGTAGGAAAAGCCTTTACATAATCTAGTGAAAAGAAACAGTTGCCCTGAGCAAGGAGTAGTTTCTATAGGAGTACAAATGGGCTGTGTGGATTGAAGAAATTGAGAAAGAGCTAAATAAGGTAGCCCTTAATATGGCAAACACAACAAAGGGGATAGATGTACCTTATAGCAACTACACTTACGTTATTGCCAGCTTCCTAAAAAGAGACAAAACAAACAAAATACAGAAGCAATGATCCTGGAAAACCTTTTATGAAAAGAAAAAAACAGGGAGCACTAAAAGGTGTTGGCATGAATATCCATTTAACAGACTTGTTGGACTTTTAAACGTACAACGTTAGAAAAGATGAATGTTCGTAAAATTGAAAAAGAAAACTCTCAGTAAAAGTCATTGATTTAGACCACAATGATAATTATTATAAATAATATTGTATGGAACAAAGACGTGTCATTATCATGTTATCCAATTAGATAGATCAGTGTTGGGCCTGGCTTTTGATTAAAACTTCATTGGCTTGTTCTGCAAAATAAAACAACTTGACTGAAATATTTTCGTTGCAGCGTGAAGGTAAAGTGAGAGGATATATGATGCATTCAAAGAAACTTTCCCAGTTGGAGAAAGTATTCACAGATGTGAGTCCAAGTTCAGGTGTTGGGTTGAACCTGATTCAGGCTCATTTGTCACTACAGCACAAATCCACATAATGTCAAAAAGCACGACGTCAGTCATGACACAGCTGGAAAGTGTTTCAGGTTATAATGGCCCTGTGCTGGTTCAATATTTAATTTGCACAGCAGGGAGCGGAAGCTGCCTTTTCAGGGTTGATGGTGGGTGTCAGATCTAGCAACATAACCCAGAAAATCAATGTTTACTTTTCTGCATGTTCCAGTTTATCTCTTCGCCCACTTCCTGCCGCAGCCTTGATACATTTATATATTGTGCTGCCAGTAATGTCCAATAATCCCCCCCCCCCTCCGCAGATGAAGACGGTGAGTGTAGCTCTGGTGTTGTGTCTCAACGTGGGAGTGGACCCCCCTGATGTTGTCAAGACGTCACCCTGCGCCAGGCTGGAGTGTTGGATAGGTGAGTGAATCCTCTCCAAACCTAAAAACTAGCTAAATCAACTTGTAAACACTGGGTTAAGGTGCTACTAACATAAAAAAGTGCAGATAAGGTAATTTCCTTGTGGTTTATATAGCATTACAAGTAAAAATTAGAACACTCAAAATTATAAAAAAATTGTAGATTATATGACTTTATTTAACATCATATAGGAGACAAGCTAATGCTAAAATAAAACAAACATTTCTCCAGGTTGTACACAAATAAAAGGTGTGTGTTCTCTTAGAAGTGGGTCTGCTATCATCTACGATCTAAACTGAATATAAACACAAATCGTGATTATTGTATCCTAGAATGTCTCATTAGGTGCAGTAGTTTTGATGTTGCATTATCTTAACTAGCCCCAATCCTCAGCTCTGGTCTTTCCTCAAAGAAACTCTCGTCATAATGACTCTTATATTCAGTGGTCATACATAGTCTTTAAAGTATAGAATCTGGTTTTACAATTTTTCAGATCTAAAAATTGTAGGCAAGAAAATTAATATCAATGATTTTTTAGCTTTTAAGATTTTTATTTTTTTATTTTTACCTCCTTCAATTTTCTGAAAGATGTATATCAAATCACTCGCAATAAATACACTATTATTTTTTGCATGTTTCATTCTTAATGTGCCAAATCACTCCTTGATTTTAACATTTAGTATTTTGGAATTTGACTTACTGACTCCAGGCTTTCTGAAAAATCAGAAATGGGACCTGCTCGACCTCTAGACAATTTTAAACACATGAGAAAGTAGGACTGAGATTCCTAAGCAGCGTATCAAGGGGAAAGTAAATACTCAAAGCACAGTTTTTCAAGGATTTTATAAGCAAGATACAATATTTTTTTTATTGTAGTTTTGAACTAAAAGTTATCTAAGTGATCCAAAGTTTGTTCATAGTAAGATGAAATACGTCCTCCTCCTTTACTCTGAAAAGCCAAGTTGAGCATTGGGTTGTTTGATTATTATTGCTATTTTCTATGCGAATGCTCAGGATCTTTTATTAATTAATTTAAACAAATCAAGCATTATATGTTGTTCAGTTCTCCTCCCTGGGATACGTTCAGCCGTTAATACTGAGCCTGAAGTGGGAGCACTGTTCCCTTAGTTGGTGAACATTTTGTTTTGTTGTAATAATAGTTTCAGCATGGTTTGTTGTAGTTCATTGGAAAGTGTTATTAGATCGTAAGGACAACAGTCACATAGTAAAGTTTTTTATATTACTGATATCTTTTAATGTAACCATGATATCTGTTTTTGTGACAACTGATTTTTAAAAGCCATCACACTTTTGATTATAGAGAAAGGATTGATGTCAGTGTAGTTTGTCGTGTGTTTAATATCATTTTTTAGGATGAATGTAGCAAAATACATAATTTTGTATTTAAAAAGATTTCAGTGTCTGTAAACGTCTATAACTTGACATTTTGATGCTTTAAAAAATCATTATTATCGTGGGAACTTTTTCAATTTTGAGCATATTCACAACCTTGGATTTAAATGTTTTTACTTATTAAAATCTAACACGAAGCAGCACATAGTTTTGAGCCAAATTTAGTTACATTTGCTATGTGAAAGTCTGATGTAATAAATTTCACTTAGATTTTACTCTGAACACCCCAGATTACCATACAGTGCGACTAACTGCCTTCAAGAATGATCTTGTTAGTAAATATGGCCAGTGTAACAAAATCTCAATATAGATGTAGCATCATGAATAACAAGCGACACTTCAGATAACTCAGCTATTTAAACTGTTATCTGAACATAGGATATATGGAACAACTGCAGCGGTGTCAAATGCACACTAAACTTCATAAAAAAAATTTTTTTTTCAGGTAATCTTTAACCAATATTCAGTTTTTTATGCCATATGTTGAATTTTTTTAAAAACCTATAATTTCATACTACATTTTTAATGCCAGAACTGTAGTTCCGTAGCTGTCCCGGCCTGAATGTTGAATCTGTAATTATATCGGACTTGTCAGCCTCAAATTTACCAGTTTTTTGTGTTTGTGTTTCTTTTTCCAGGTGTGACAGTTTTGTGTCTGTGAGTCACAGGTTGCTGCGAGGTTTCACTATGTTTGTTTTTCTTGTCAGATCCTCTGTCGATGAGTCCACAGAAAGCCCTGGAGACCATCGGGGCAAACTTGCAGAAGCAGTATGAAAACTGGCAGCCCAGGGTGAGTGGAAAAAGCCACATAATGCTATACTTACCACACATGCACTCTCCGCCATATTGAACTCAATCAAATCCTGTTTTCACTGCTGCTAAAATAAAGCACAATAATGTTCAGATGCATCTTTGGTCTCATAACATCTACATGTCATCTACAATGTGCTCGTCTGAATTTCAACAAGCTCTTTTTTGCTCGTCCTTTGGAGCTCTAATCCCCTACTGTCATCTCTTAGAAATGTGAAGCTGATCTAAATGATATTAAGCTTTGAGCTCATCAGCAGGCTCACTTTTTATTTTTTAGACAAGACATTCCTTACATGTTTTTCCAAAAATAAAATGTGTTTATTTATCAAATTTGATGCCATATTATATTAATATTTTTCCCCATTAATTCAAATCTCTTTATTTGTGGCAACGCTGTATTTGTTTCATAACACAAAAGCGCAGATTTGAAAATATATTGTAGAATTTGGTGGGTGTGCCAACAGATGCCTGCTGCTAATAAGATGAACTTAGTTGGTATTTTATTAGAAAACTTCAAATAAAACGTTAATACATTAATACATCACTTTTTCATCTAGATGTTAATGGTGCATCGATCAACCTCGTTTGTTTGTCTTTTTTCTGTGTTCAGCACCAGGCCACTTTTTAAGTTGTAAGATGTAAAGTATTATGTAGCTAATTCATTGATTATTGCGTTGCATGAAGTACGATGATTATACGCCGTCTTGTCAATATTTTATCTTTTATACTAATACTGCCTCGAGATGTGTTCCTAATTCAATCTGCACACGCTTGATTTGATCCGATCCATAAGCTTCAGCATCTGAAGTGCACACCATCTTGTTGTGCGTGTTGCTGAAAGCCATGGAGCTGCCAGAAAAATCAGATCGCAAGAAGGCAGAAATAGAAATAGAGCAACACGTGGCTGCTTGGTGTGATGGTTTAGAAGACACACATAAAGGGTGGGGGAGGAGATGGAACCGCTAAAGAAATGCGCGCTCGGGTTTGGTTGATCCCAGTGGTCAGCGGCAAATGGTGGTAGGAGTACCGGGAGGAGGAGGAGTGGGAGGGTGAGAAAGCTGTTCCCGTTTCCAGCCTGAGGATTCAGAGCTCTGCAGAATCACGACGGCGAGCAGAGTTCGCCAACACACCTTACATAAAGTGTTGACAGAGCCATCAATTACGCTGCGGTTATTACCCGCTTGTCACGGCGGGGTGAATTGTTTTATTTGTTGTGAATAATCGGGTGTGAGGGGAGTTGGTAAATATTATACCTGAGAGCAGATTAGTATCTATTATTTTCCAGATTTCCGTGTACTGCCCTGTAGCGTTTACTGGTAGCAGAGTTCTTCTGAATCGTTCAGAGTTTTGCATCGCCGTCTCCGCTGTCACGAATCTGCGTCTGTGTTTGCTTTAGTGCTCGAACGGTAACCCTCACGGCCAGAAAAGAAAAGAAAAGCAATGTTTAACCCAGCTGCCTACTCACTTTTTCCACCAACACTTCCTACCGCTTTTTTTCCCCACTTTGTTGTTCGCTGGCCTTTCTTCATCACCCATTTTTTTAATCATATTTTATTATATTTTCAATGAAGGTTCTGTGGTTTCCATTTGAACTGCAAACATTTTTGTTTTTCTCTCTTCTGTGCCTAAAATTTGATTTCGTTTTTGTTACTGTATTATTTTGTTGCACATAGTAAAATAAATGTGTAGCTGTTGCTCCACAAGGAAGTTTTGTAATATAATGAGAAACATCAATAATCTAACATATAAATAAGGGATAATTTCATCTAGGTGTCTGAGATGACTAGAGAACATCCACATAAAAAACAAGTTGAATATTTACTATGTTAATTTACTCCTAATTTTGAGCTAGAAGCGGCTGGATAGCTCAATTGGAATGTCCCCAGACTTCCAATCCAAAGGTCATGGGTTTGAATCCAGCCCAGGGCAAAAGAAATACACCACAGCATCCATTGTGGGTCCTTAGGCAAGACCTTTTACGCTACTGCCTACCTGGTGCCTGCAAAATGGCTGCCTCGGTGTGGTTTACACCAAAAACAATTTCCTACGGGATCAATAAAGTATACATTATTATTATTATTATTATTAGAAGTCGCCAAGCAACTTTTCTGCACTCCATTCAGCCTTCCTGTTATCAGCTTTATTTGTCTCTCTCACTCTTTTACAGTCAGGAATAGAATGCATTCATGACTAGACATGTGAGTCAATCCTTAGTTTTCTTTCCTATAAAGGCCCCAAAATGGTTCGTCGCTCTGGATGGAAATACTTTTAAATCTAAACAGATGTTTGTTTATGAAAAATAAATGGCAATAAATGGTAATAAACAATGTTGTAGCAGTGTAACTTTGCCATTGTGGTAAAAAAAGACGGCAAGTTGAGAACTTTTTGTGCTCTTCTTTATAAGCGGTGGAGGAAAATACAATAAGGATGTGCCAAGCATGTGATAGGACTGTTACTTTCAATCACTCAGATTATCATAACAATTAAATGATAGCTTTGGGTGGATTGGTCAAACAATTTCCTGCAACCATTTTCACAAGATTTGGATGAATTCATCTCTTGAAAAACTGGCCAATCAAGACCTTTGCTTCTTATCTCAGCCGTTTATCACAACAGTGTTAAGTTAAACTAAGCCTAAATTCATCTGTCCATCTGTCGTCATCCTTCCATCATCTGTTACATTTATTCTCCCTCTAAAGTTTTTTATTTCTTTGCTTTATTATGGAGCTTAGACTGTGCTCAGAATTTCATAATGTCCAAAAAAAACTTTCCAATATCTAACCTTTTTTTTTTTTTGTGTGTTGTACTTCCGTTTGCCTAAGCTGCTTTCTCATTCCCTGTTTAACCTTACTTGTTCAATTTCATATTATCAGTGCCTGTCACCATCTTTTCTCCTCTCTGTCTTCTATTATTGTTTGGGAACCCTGTTTGCAAGTCTTTCTCCCACAACTGTTGGTTGTTCTCTCTGAAGATGGAAAGCGACACCCTTGTCTTGTCAGACCGCACCTGCAAAGCCAACGCAGCGTGGCTAAATTGCTGAACATGTTGCAGCTGCCAAACAGGTTTAATCCGAGTTATTTTGTTCTGTATTTGTGGGACGACTGTGTTAAGATCTCCTGCTTGGCTGCAGCCTGCAAACCCCTGCTGTCATCTCAGCTAACGGCCTCTGCATTATGCATCGTTGAGCTGCGCTTCAAACGCTCGGCCTCTCCCTACCTCTGAGATTTTTACACACTCAAAGAAGAAAAAAAAACACCTCAAGAAGCCGGGATCTGGTGTAAATTTTTAGTCTTGTTCATGATGATGCAATGATGATACATTTTAAAGGGCTTGATAGTCTGGGTTCAGTGCAAGAAGTAAATATGTATTTTTCTCAAATATGCCACTGATTTAGATGGCGGTATCCACTGTATGGGATACTTTTAGGTGATGAATATTTGTTTGTGATTGCGTCCGTATGATTATGGGTCACCCACAATTTTTAAAGAAACATTAAAGAAGTTTCAGTTTTGGTCGATTTTAGCACCAGTCTGGACAAAAGGGTAGTGTTTTGCCATTTCTGTTTCCAGTGGCTTTGTGAAGGATGAATAGCGATGAGATAATGAATCTAATTGTGGAGAAACAATTTCATCTGATGATGTTGAAAATAAGAAACGGGGGAAGTGACGTATGCAGTCGGCACATTTGTAGTTTTTTCGTGTGGCAGGATTCCTGCCACCCTCCTCAAAGTTGCTTCGTGTCGGTTAAAGTGATACGTACCCCCTCGGGCCATGACAGAGGTGTGATTCAACGAGCTATAAGTCGATATATAACCACCAAAGTTATGAAACTATTTTAGGAAAGTTGAAAAGCTACTTTAAAGTTGCTTTAAGGTGAAAGTATAAAAATATTATTGTAGCTTTACTACTTTGCTCACATCTTTTTTTTTTTTTTTTTTGTAAAAACATGCTATCAAGGTGTCAACAATAAATAATTATGCCTTTTTTATGCAACAATTAAAACTGTTTGTAAAAATCTGTATGTGACTGTTCAGATACGATGAGCTTAATGCTATGAATAGAAAACAACTATATCCTATTAAAGCTAAATAACATTAAAATAAATATTGGTTTAATTAAAAACTTTGACTTTCAGATACTCTGCTGTAATAAATGTATCCATTTTCAGATATTTTACTGTCGGTGCAACATTACTGCCACCAAATTAATAGAACTCGCCCAATGGTATTTAATAATTACTATAGCAATTTCTCTTTTACAGTCTTAATGAAATCTACTCTTTTAAGGAAAATGCTCTTTATTTTATTTTATTATCAAACAGCTACTTCTTGTAGGGATTTTCCCTCCATTACTTAGTTAAGCACCAACTTCACAGAAACCTTTTGTTTCCTGTCCTCTAAAATTATTATTGGGTGTGTCAAGACTATTTTTACTTTGCGACTCTGTATTTGTTATCATACATGCGCATTTGGGTTGGCTTGAAGCTTCTGGAAAGGATGCAGAGCAGGAGGGGACAACACAGGAGGCCAGGATGTGACTCAGCGAATGAACACAGAGCATATATACAACACCCACCTTTCATTCAGCTTTTTTTATTTCTTCTGTCCTGGTCCTGATGATGAATATAGAATACTGTTGTTCTCATTGCAATAACGGTCCAATAAGCTTCCAGGCAAGCATAGGGTGACCATTAGAACACTGGTGCATTTAAAGACAATGGGATAACCTGGATGTTGATCTGAACCTTTAGAGAAAATAATAAAAAGCCAGTTAAACCCAAACATAACAAAATCCTGATTCCTTAACCTATATTGGACATAATTTGATTCTTAATAACTTTAAATCTTATCCAGAACCTTTCCTTATGTATCTTGACCCAAAAGAATGACCCTAACCCTCCCGCTTTGGGAGCCACTATGTTGTGTGAACTGAGGTTGGCGGTAAGAGCGTTGTGATTAATGTGCTCGGGGCACAGGTTGACCTTGACAGATCCCATAGAGTGGGTGAACCTTCTTTCACCTGATTTGTTAATTTGCCTATTTTCCATTAGGATCTGGGAAAACAACTGAGAAGTACCTTCAGCCCTTAGCAGCATGACCAATTCATTTTGCATAATGAGCTATTTGTCACCAAGCCTGACGTAGATGCAGTGTTTTTATCAATGTACAACAAATTCGCTGCCAATACAGCAAATGTGCTGAGGGCGACTTTTTCTTTTACACACGACTAAAATCAGGAGTTTAAGCTGTTGTTACTCTAAAGTTTCAGTAAATCTTTTCGCTCTTTTGATTTTCTGTTTTGTTTTTCCCCATTAAAGCTGAATGATAACACAACACTAATTTTCTCACTGTGACTTTTTGTTAGTGAATGATTAATTTTCTATAGCGTAACCCGCGTCTCTCCTTGATCTTATAATTAGTTTATGTCTGTGTAAATATTCAGCACCCTAATTTTCATCTCTTTTTATAGATTACTTTCTGTTTCTGTGATGCATGAGGTCCTTTTATTGGCTCTTTTCAATATCTTGTTTGCTATTCTAGCACTATTACACTTTACATTAAAAATGAAGAAGAAAGCTTATATAAAAAGCAAAAAAAAAGCTTGCCAAATAACTTGAGACCTCTTGAAACTGTAGTCAAACTTTTGCCATATCGTCATCTGTGAGGTTTTTATTAAGAGGCTACATGTGCTTGTAAAGTGATGATACCAAGAGTTTTTTATTTGACTTTTTCCTTAGCTTTGCTTAAATAAATAAATTAAATTCAAATATTTTCTATTCTCCCCCACCTACATGTATTCTTTTCTTGGTTTCCTTCCATCTATGAGCTCTAAAGACAAATGTTTAACATTTCAAGTAAAATACTCAGACACTTAAGGTCAGGGTCACCTACATTATTTATCTTCTTTCCTATTACCCTGTTTCAGAGAAATTGATTTTTTTCTGATATGGCGACTTAGATGGACTCTTTGCAAAGTTTCTTAATTTACCACAGACTCTCAAACTCATAGGGGGTTATTATTTTTAGATATGCAAAATTCTGGCTGGTGTTATTGGTAAAAAAACAAAAATAACATGAACTTGTTCGGTGAAATTAATAAAATATGTCCTTTAATTTATCCCCCTTGTTAGCTATCGGTGCTTAGTGCACAAATTTTACTGTACGTACATATTGTACATATTTTATGTATGTTCAATGCTGTAAGATGACTGTGATCCTCTAAGACCCACAATACAGCAATACAGCAGGCATCTAAATGAAATGAGGTGCAGAAATAAACAAAAATTGTGATGGTATTACATTAGGATGACCGCTTGAAAAACAGGCAAAAATACCACAAACAACAAGATCATTTTAACATGTTGTTAGATATAAAATATTTAAGTTGTGAGACAGTAGGAAGTCAATCCAATCTGCTTATCACAGCTTTTTTCTTATTTCCAAATTGAACAATTGGAAATAAAGAACACATTTTTTGATATTTTTTTCCCACCCAGAAGCTCTACAAGACGCATGTTTGTCTAAGGACAATAAATGTACCGTCACCACCAACAGAAAATCTGATAAAAATCAACCCAGTGAGTCACATAAAAACTATGTACATCATATCCACTGTTTAAAATAAGCATTATTCTGCTTTCCTGTCTTTATCATCCCCTTAATCAAGGAATCAAGGAATTTTATTTGTCATCACATCACATGTGGTACATGAGGTGGGACGAAATTTTAATCCCACGGTCCAGTTTACACCCTGCGAGCAGTTTTAAAATAGCTACAAAATAAGAATAATATAATAAAATATAAAGAAATATAAGAGAATAGATTGTGACTACACAAAATCTACAATATGGGACTTCGGACATAGCAGCAATGAAAATTCGGAGTGCAAACTTTTATGTATCAGCATGGATGGTTAAGAAAGTGACATTTTAAAGTGTGTAACTTCAAAGACTGAATATTAATGTAATTGGTAAGCTGCAGTTCAAAATTCTTTTTTGTTTGAACAAATACTTATTACTTATTTCTGTTCCCATAAGTTCAAAAATGAGTTTATAATTAGCTTCTAGTATCTTATTTTTACATTGAAAAAACATCTAGCTGTTTAGCATTCCTATTGTTTTTCTAATTTTTAGTTTTTAAATTGGCCATTTGAAAATGACTACACTTAAAAGAGACATTTTCAAGTAAAACCAGCCATTGAGAAAGCTGTTGCACTACAAGTCATATAGTTACCAGGACACTAATGGTGACACTTTGATTTCATCTCCAAATATAATATCGTTCTACTAATTAATCAATTGTAAAAAAACCTTGAAGAGTTTAGGGGCACAAACTGTAATACTGCTTGCTCTGACTAAATCAGCTAAATAACCCTAAGCTCGGCCATACTGGGTTTCTGAATTCTGCTCTTTGTCTGAGTTTCATTAACATTAAAGCAATCCTTTCAGGATTAGTCATTATTGCAGCCTGCCTTAGATCGTGGTCACATGATTATTTTATTTTATTCTCCACTCCTTTTCTCCATCGTCCCAACCCCATTTTACCTGCTTTTTAAATTACGCTTAAATTACCTTAAAAACTTTTCCTTACCAGTTTTTGGTAAGAAAGCATGCCAACTACTCTAATACCATTGGTAAAGAAACAACAAGGGTTTTGTCATATTTACATAACAAACAGATGCTGGCACACTACAAACCCAACAAAACAAATACTATTCAAACAACTTCTCTATAATTTGTTCTTATGCTGCTTCTGATCTGTTTTGGCCAGATTTTCATTACCAAGTATAATAAGTCTGCTATTTAAATGGTAAAAGTGGTAAATGGACTTCACTTATATAGCGCTTTTCTAATCGAACTGATCAATCAGAGCACTTTACACTGAAGCCAGTGAGTCTATAAACTAGGATTTTATGATGACATTTTTTTTGAATATGTTTGGGTTTTAGAGAATACACATCAGTCATTCAAAACCATACAAGGCAACACTCCCATCAGCCTACAAGAAAACACTGGCATCAAGCATGGATAAAACAATTATTTAATGTGAAAGTCATTGTAGTTATTCCTTTTCTGATGCTTTTAGGGTTACAATACGTTGCTTTATTTGTTTTGCTCTGTTTCTCCTTTTGAAGTCACTTGGAAAAATAAAATATAAAATTCTTTGTTTGCATTTTGCGAATAATTTAGATCTTCGTCTGAACACTTAAAGTAAAAAAAATGTGCTTCAGTTACAGAAGTAGAGCAAATTTAAACTGAATAATTAATGTCTTTAATATTTATAGTCTATTTAATATTGGTATTGTATACATATAATTTGTTTAGATTATTATTATTTATTTAGACTCATGACGTATGTCATGTTTAATATATTTCATTTTGTGTAGAAATTACTTTAAATGAAACATTCATGACTTAGACGTTCCAACTGATTTCACACCTTTGTAAAACCTCCAGCTCTATATTTTTCTTCAACAATAAAAAACTCATCGTGGTATAACTCCATGTCCCACATTTATTTTCAGCTGGTAAAGCAGACCTGAAATATGGATATGTTACATGGGCATGATTCACCGTACTAGGTAATGAGCATCAGAGTGTGTCGACAGCAGAATAGATGAGATGCTATGCCTCTATATATCTATATTTTCCTGATTTTTTTATGTTGGTAAAAAGACCTACATATATAGCCTTATATATGATGGTGGCAGCAGAAGCAAAAGCCCACAAAGGCACACAAAATCCCTCACTGCACAAATTTAGGTGCTTGGTTTTTCTAAAAGACGAGGAACTTTAGATAATTCTAGTTATTTCCATGGACATCATAACACTATTTTTCAGTTTGACTACTTAATTATGTAATTATAGAAACTACTGAATGGCTACAGTATGTCTAAATTACGAATTTTTGGCCCTCTGAGGTCTTAATAAAAAGTAAAATATCAGTTTTTACTGTGCAAGGTTTTCACATATCATATCTAGCAAAGTGCCTGAATAGCACCCGTACAATTTTAACCTTTTCTAATTTCTACCCCCATTTTGTTACCTCACATTGCAAAGTCTTCGCTTGCTCTTTTTCATTTTACGCTCATGAACCCGCAGAGGATCGTTCCAAAAAAATGTTACTCCTGATAAGGATTTTAGACATACAGAGCTTTAAAATACTACAAATACAACAGTAAATAGTATTATAAGTATAATAAATACATACTTCCGTTCAGCGTTGTCCCCCTACGGCTTTATTCATTTCTACATATATTCAGTTTTCTTCTTTGTTTCTTAGCTCTGGGGAAGTACAAGCTGTAAGTTGACCAACTCTGAGAACTTTAAACTAGGAATGTTGTCATGCAAAAATTATTTTTCAGTTGTCGTAGCAGGTCCGAGTCATCCTCACGGTGGTTGCAAGCTGATTGTGTGGAATGTTCTGTGGAAAACGAGTGCAAGAAATGACCAGCAACTTTATGGACAGTTTTGTTTTATTGTTTCACTTTGTGAAAATGGCAATGTGGCAATCTCATAAACTTCTAAATCTTTCCATATTGGCTGTTGAATAAATATTTTTTAAATGACAAAAGTGAGATTACATTTTTTTGGGTTTGTTGAACTTGTTATGTCAAGGTATGAGTTAATCGCAGGAAATTGGTCTGATAAAAAATGATCCAGACCAAGTATGTAGGCGATGTCACAATCTCAGAGCAAGGTGTGTTGTTAATTAAATGGAAAAAAGTAGTATACATGGGGAGCAAAAGAGAAGAGAGAGAAAAAGAGCAGAGCAATAGTCATTCATTACTGCCAGTTCACGAGTACTGGCGGTTTAATGAAGATGGATAGTTCTTTTAGCTGTCAGCACTGGAGGCTTATCTCTATATTAAGCAGAAAAGGCTCCGTATGTTAGGATTGATTTGGAGCATTTACTGACTTGGTCAACCCCTTAATTAGGCTGAAGTTCGACACCAGGTTTTGTTTTTTGCTCTTCTCACATAGCGGGGAGCCAGACCTTGTCGGATCACATAGGGCAAAAGAAAACTTTCCTTGTCTTCTGCAGAAAACCTGTCACATACTAGTCCTGATTAGTCAGTGGGAATAGGAAAAATCTGCAGGGTTATAGGATTGCACCTAGAGACCCTCACCTTCATATAAAGACTAGTGATGTGAAAACATAAGTTCAATTGAAGTTCTTTGTATTTTCTAATATTCAACCATATTGTGCTAGAAAACATCAGATGCCAGTTTAATCTTTCTTAAAGTTTAGAGGTAAAGTTCGGATCTCAAAAGATGACAGATGCTACTAGAGAGACACATACTTCTTCCTGGACATGCTATGTCGAGAACTTGAAGGGATCTTTAACAGTATCGGGACTACCAAGTCATTTTGGGTAAAGACAAGTATGGTATTTGTTGTTGTTCTGGGATAAAGTTCTGTATGATTTTAGAAATACTTTGTTGAGTACAATTCCACTTCATCAAGGTAGGAAGCAAAATAGTCAAAAGGTGAACCACTTAGGGAAACATCTAAATCTAGACTTTTTTTTTTAAATCTGACTGATGCTTGGATGTTGGTTGTCTCTTTGGATACCTCAACATATTATGAATTAAGTTTTTGCACGAGAACTAAAATGATTGCTCAACAGAATTTACTTTGTTCAAGGTCTATTGAGTCAAATATTTACAGGACACAATTATTGAAACATGGGCAAACAGATTATTCACATTTGTCCATGATGCCAAGTGGCTACTCCGTTTAAATTGGAAGGCGGTTATCATGTGAAAACATGTTTACCTGCTCCTTTACAAGGTAGACCTTGCTTTTAGCTAGCTGCACCATTTCCTGTCCTCAAAGCCAAATTAATTCTTCATGAAATAGATTCACCAAGCCGTTATCACGCAGTTGCTTTAGATTCATTGCCTGCAACTCATGATGTGCATATGTTGTTCCACCAGATTCCAATTTGCACCATTTAATCAAACTCTGGTGACTGGGAGAGGCCGAACAGGACACCCATTGTTTAAGAAACTAGCTTCGTATGGTTAGAACTTTGTGACATGGTGCTATTATCCTGCTGGATGTATCCATCAGAACAACTTTGTGGTGATAAAGGAAAAGTGATCACTTAGACCACCAAATGACCCTAAAGTATACCAGAAACTCTTTCCCTACTCCGTTATACCTCCACCAATGACTTTGATCCAAAGCAGTGACGGATCAATGTTTTTATGTTAACTCTACATCTGACCTGATGATCGAAATTAAGACTTTTGAGACGGCATATTTTTTACCCTAACCTGTTAATAACCAAATTCGGTGAGTCTTTATGAATCAGAGGATCCGTTTTGTAGCTGAAATGAGTGATATTCAGGTGGGTTTTCGACTGTCACAGCCCTGCTTCAAAGGATGCACATGTTGAGCATGTACAGATGATACCCTGAACATCCCAGTTGTGATTACTTGAGCTACAGTTCCCTTTCCATCATATTAAATTAGTCTTGGTGCTCAGTGGGTAAATACTCTTTTTTCTTTTCTTTTTTTTTCCTGTTAAACCATACATATATTTTTCTTGGAACTCTTTAGATCAGCCTATCTTTCGGATAAAACCGTACTCAGTTAAAAACATGTTCCGTCCTCTTGTTATTTATTTTATTTTATGCTTAGTAACCTCAGCAAGTCATCTTCACCACGTCTACACCTCTGAAAGGATTGGGTTGCTGCAATGAGGCAGTCCGTAACAAGTAGTTGAAAAGGTGTGACTAATAATTAGATCCAGTGTTTGTTTGCAGAGGCTAAGGAGAAAAAAAAGATATATATTTCAAATGTTTCTTTTTTAGAAGTTTGTGTTCTTATTAAAAACTCAATGAATTTGATTATCTGTTTTTGATACATTTTATTGAATTTAAAGGTTCGTATTTGATTAAATGGAACTGGCTTTAGAAATACCTGCAGTTATATTTAACTGAGCCCACATTTCCATCGTCTGAGCTTTTAGCTAATAGCCTCGCCTCTTCCTCACTCTACTCTCCTGCTGATAAATGCGTAACCTCATCCTTGCAGACGATCAGCTTTCTCTTTCAGGAAGTTGGAGGCAGATGATGATTTTTTTTTTTTTATCTCTCTCCCCCTACATTCCTCTCCTCCACCCGTTCATTTTCCTTCTAGGTTGCTCTTACGCCTCTCGGATTTCTCATTCTTCCTGTCCGGTCTATTTTATGTCCTCATATTTTTGACTGCCTCTCAAATGTTATATTTTTTATTTTTTCCTTTTCTTGAAAAGAAATTGAACATAAATTAATCTTTGCCGTTTGATCCCAGCAATAAATCCCCGCAAATGTACCCTTGAAGATCAGACAGTGTTGCATAACACATTTTAATATTTTATTATCTGACAAGGTTATCTGGGAGCCACTTATTAAAATGTTTATTTTGCATATATGTGCTTTTCTTTGAAGTGTTTAAACTTCACTAGATTTTTTTTGCCCTTTGTCGAGCAAAACCTTTGGTGGAGAAGGTCAGCAAACATTTAAAAAGTGGCTTAGTTAAAAATTTCCGTATAAATAATTAAAATAATACAGGTTAGTTTAATTTAGCCGATTCCATGAAATTAAGGGAAAAGTTAAGACATGTAATATCTTTAGTTGTTATTGTGCAACCTTAACACCTTTCAATTAAAAAATTGAGGATATCTACCAAAAATTGAAAATTGTGTCAAAATTTATGAAGTTGGAGTATTTTTCAAAAAATAAATAAATGGTGCAACCTTTAGTCTGGTGTTTGCCTCTACCAGCTTTGCACAACTATAAACAACAAAGTCAGTTGTAAATTATATTTTTGAAGTCCCAAATACAAGTACATGCTAAAAATGGAAGCTCAGGCGTTTTAACTGTAAATTAATCTTAAACCAGGGTTTCCTACCACTTTATAGCTTTGCGCTACTTTCCGTGGATCTAAATCGTAACTTCCCCAAAGACGTACAATGTTTTTAATGTCTAAAGAAGTGTTACTCTCACAACACTGATTCCTTTAGAAAGTTGCTGAATGCGTTTCTGTGACCTAACATCCACCTCGTTGGTTTTCTATTTTTCTTTTAAACCTGTGCATTTAGGCTTAAAGACGTCCAAAGACTCCACAGCTGTGTGTTATTTATTTATTCTTTATATGAACTATTTTTGTAGACTTGCAGAAGGATTGCACATCCTTAACATGTAGGTGACAAGTGCAAACATTGGCCTTTTAGTTTTGTGTTAGACAATCATCTATGATGACAAAGCAAAAACTTGCTGAAATTCTTCTTTACACCAGGAATCCTAATTGTGTATCTTCACCAACCTTCGTCTGACAAAGTTTTTCCATTTAAAACGTGTATATTATGTTATTGTTTTTGTTATGGATGCCGTCAGTCGAGAGGAGCAGTTCAAAAACACATTTAAATGTTGCATAAATAATCAGTCACCTTTCTTTCGTTTCCTCTTTAATGTGTAGTTTTACTGTTAAAATTAGAAAGATAACTTTTCGGTTCCTTAGCTTCTGGCTTTAAAGTTATCGGTATCACCACGTAAATGATAATGATTTAACAAAATAAACCCATGAAAGGGGACAGTAGGTTAAATCAGATGGAGATCAGATTTATGTCAGCCTTCTTCTGTAAATGTTTTGACCTTATTTTTTATTTTTTTAAACAGAAAACTCGGCCTGTGCACTGTATCAACATGTGTGTGTATTTTTACTTGTGGGTCAGTAATAGAAAGTGTACCATTTCCCAGCTGACCACAGTGACTGTAAATGTGACACACTTCCTCTGTGTGTTCACCCCACCAGATGCTCTTATGCTCCTCATTTATTAATTAACAGACAGACAGTAACAAGTTTTCCATCTCTTTTCACAAATAAAACTTCAGCAATAGTCTATTGTAAACAAGGTAACATTCACTTCTTCATAATTTGATGTTTTTTATGCTACTTTTTACTGCTACTTAGATAATAGTTTTACTTTTTCAAAAAGGGCCTGTTTTCAATGCACCGCAGCACAAATGGCCCTAATATGTCTTAGGGTTGTTTGATCAATACTAATAACTCTTCTTTGTAGATGCTGTTGCTGTGGGAAGTCATCTAGTAACAAGACTTAATAATTTCTTTGCAACACAAATTACTAAAATTTATGTTTGCAGCGTATTCACAGACCTTTGTTTTATGTAAATAGGATTTTTAATACCTTCTTGGGTTTGTCTCTTCCGTATGCAATTTTTTAATGTATACCTGATACAAACTGCTGCTGAATCGGACCTAAATGGGGAACGGTTTTCAATAAATGTTCGATCTGACTCTCTGTTGAGGCTCACATTGTTCCGACATCACACAGAGCCAAAATCAGCACCTTTCACTAAGCTCTGTCTCTGGGCTAATGGTTTGTGGCACTCTAGCCTGCTTCAGTCCGTCCTTAATCACCAACCAAAGCAAGAGTGCCCTGCAGCTGGCTGGAAATGAGGGCAGCAGTTGATTAGACCAGAGGATACTGATATAATAGGCACCGGGCAGCTTGAGGTTAAGAAGAATAGCTGCTCAAATACATCTGCAAAACCACAGGATAGTTTATGTGCTGCTCAAATTTTCCGCCAGTAGTATTATTTGGTATTTTATTCATAGGATCAGTAATAATAAAAGAATAATATATTGGATCTTAACAGTGTTTCATGAACTCGGGATAAGTGAGGGTATTGAAATTGTTAGGTTCTAAAGTGAAATTAAGAGGAAACAATCTTTTAAGCTGCTTTTATTATAACAATTTAAATGTGTAGGGTTAATGCATCAAGCGGAGAAGAGGCCTGCAACACCTGGCCTGCTTTCAGCTTTTTTAAATGGTGTGACTAATACAATAAAATTACACCTAAAGTAAGACTTAGGTACACTTGGGCATCTGCAAACTGCCGGACTAACATCTGCTGAGTTAAGCGTCAAAAATGGTTCAAATGTCTGTTTGTGCATTGCATAGGTAACTGGTAATCTTACAAGAAACCTGAATGTATGTTGTTGAGATCTGAAGTGATAAATTAGATAAACATTATACTTAGAGACTGTGTAAAGAAAAGACATTCTCAGCTGGAATTATGTCTGGGGTTTGACTAGGCCATTTACTGCACATGGATGTACTTCCACCTCAACTTTTCAATTGTAACCTTGGCTTGTTGTGTAGTTATCTAGTTAGAAGGTGAACCATTCCACTCAAGTATTTTGCCTCTTCTAACAGGCACCACCACGGAACCAGCCCTTGGTGGTAACGGGGTATGTGACCTTCACAAAACTTTTACAATTAGTTATGCTAACACAGAACTACTTTCTTAGTATTAGTTTAGTATTATTTTTGTGTGTGTGTGTGAATTCGTTGCATCTTTTTCCTTCTGTTTCAAAATTTAAAACATGGTTATTTTTTTCAATAAAACCAAAAAAGATGTTTGATAAGATGATGTCACAAAATTGTCTATAATGTTAGAAGTTATGAGAGAATGGTATCCTCTGACAATATGATTATTATTTTATTTCTCCTTATACAGTCACAAACCTGCTCAGTGAAGCTGTATATAAATCCTCCTCTTTTCTGAAGACGGACTTTGGATATGCCATGAATCCAACTACATTTCTATACATTTCATGTTCTATAAAAACTACAGATTAAAGGCGAAAAGGTGTAAAGAAAGCACAGGTTTCACTTGCTTCAGACCCCTCAAGGTGAAAGATTTTAATTAAAAATGTCTGAAAACTAGTGTAAGTGCTAATCAGGTCTTCGATTTTAATTGGACTGGTGCTTGAGAGGTCTCTCTCTCCCTTCTCGATCACAAATCTACGGCACTATCACTCGAATTGCAGAGATTTGAAATTAATGCAGTTTAATAACATATCCCTAATTGGATTCTAAGCCGACCATGTATATTTTTTGCTAATTAATGTGGCTATTAGAAAATCTTTTATTATCTACAATAAGACAAGACCTACTCAGTTACTGTTAATGTTCTTGAAGCAAAAAAAAAAATGGATATGCAGGCTGGGATTCATGTGCAGAATCAGAAGGTAAATATCTGAATGGATGTATCGTTGGGCCCCAAAGAGGTCCAACTCGCTAAGTGATCAGACAAGAAGACAGGAAGCCTAATGGAGCTCTCAGCTCCGATTTCATACACCGTAGAAGTTGGACATGGGATTGTGAGGGCTTTTAAAATATTATAGGAATCTGTTCATGTGCGCTTCAAGCTATGCTTGTTTGAAATGACTAGACCCTCCTAAACGTGCAGCAGGGCCTTGCTTGGTGTAATCGGACCTTCTTCCGTTTGCATAACTTATGTCACTTAGTCAGCAGCAGCAGGAGCTCGGCTCTGACTCAGATTGCTCTCTTCCAGCATCTCGCTTGTTTGAAGAGAATTGATGTTGATCTCAGATGGGTGTGTTTATGTGTGTCCGGTTCTCGCCATGCAGAACATGTAAAAACTTATGTGAGCCGTTTTCTTTTTTTACATTTTAGAATAACTACCCTGAATTTTAAAAGGGTTATTTTTAGAAGAACAAGTTGTCCTCTATAACTTGGAAGAAATGGATTTTCTGTAGAGAAAGAGTCGTGCGGGGACCGTAGTGTTGACAGGAGTTGAGTTTTGGCGCGATGGGACGGTGACGTGTCATCTCACCCTCTTCTCCAAAAGACCTACTGTGAACTGAGTCAGCCTGGACACACTGGCCTCAGCAGGACTGCTGTCACCAGACAAATTTCTATAGACTCCGTTTGTCTAACTTAGCTGTACTTTCTCATATGAATTTCAGCAAGTGTCCTTGATTTGTTTCTTTGGGTTGTAGGTCTTCATCCTGAGTAAAGATGGTTTGTGTAGAGAATGCTAAGAAGTAAACCCCTGAAACACCATAATATCATCACACATAAAACTAGCAGTTAATAGTTCCTTTGCTCCTTTACGGTCTGTTGTAAATTCAAATTTAACTTTGCACCAGGTCCATATTAGTCAATGCAGCATTTGATCCCTCAGTGTGCTGGACAGGTGATGCAGCTTTTTTTTGCCCAGTTGTCATCGTCACCTTTAGCTCTGTGTGACGAATCTCCTTTCCTTTAACCCAGAATAGACTCCCTCTATGTCATCATTGACGTCACGTTGAGTATACAACCCGTGTGTATCGCTGGTCTTTGATGTACAGTTCAATCCGTGCATTATCAGGTTGCTGTGTGGATTCTGTGTCTGTGACGTGTGCAGACATTTTAAACAGTCATACGGTTTGTTTGTGGTGGGTATTGTGTGACAAAAATTGGTTAGTTTCTTCACCTTTGTCCTAAATTCTAGGCTTTACTAAAAAAATGTTTTGCATAGCAAATATTATAACATTCCTGAAAGTTGTAACGTAACACTATGTTAGGAGAAGTCATGGTAATGGATTTGTGTGGCAGCCAGGGTTTCACTAGCAAAAATGATTTTATCTTTTAAGTTGGTTTGTGTATGTCGTAACGGGGGGAAAATGAGAAAGTTTTAATCCGTGGTTCGTTTGTGTTTCATTTAATAGTTTCTTTCACTGGGTTTTTTTTTCCAAACGAGCTTTTTGTGCTCAGAAGCTGTTGGGTGCTGATCAAGAAGACAGAGGTTGACTTTGCTCATTTCCTCACTTTGACAAGTTCAGCTCTCACGTCAAGGTAACGTGCTGTAGCACACCCACCCTAGTCATATTGGTTTTCCTAAATACAGAACGTACGGGTTTGTTAAATTAAATCAAGTCACCATCAAACTAAACCTTGTACTTGTGAGTAGATAATTGCATTATTAAGTATGTCGTATGTCGTATCTGTTTTATGCTTTATCGTCGAACCTGCTTGTCATATTTTCAGTGTACACGGTTTATCTGTGTGAATAATGAAATAAACTAGGTTACATTTGTTTTTAAACCTTGCATCTGTGACACCCAATGAAGCTAACTTGCCTCCTCCAGTTTGACAATCTGGATTTTAATTGCATCCTTAATGCTTGTGGTACGTTAAAAAGGTCGCCTTTTGTTAGGTAGTGACATGATGATAAATGGCACCTGAGTTGCAACAGAAAACACCTTTAAAACCACGGTTTCCTGTTTAATGTTTAATGGAGTTTTACAGTGGCACATGGTTATGGTATACTTTTTCATCTCGTGTATGTGCACTACACAAGATTTTAAATTTAAGTTTGTATAAGTTTTGGAGCTTAATTGATGAAAACGTTCTTCAATGTTTGTTGGTTGTATTTGTACAACTAATGTTTCAACCAAATGGTTTTTGTTTAAAGTTACTAGCAATACAAAATTGTTACCCATTTGTTATTGACTGGTGCTCTTAGTGTTAAAAGTCTACCGCTCAAACTTTAGTTTGGTTGCATCTGTAGTTTGTGTTAAAGGACAATCAGAGCCATAATATTTATCTCCAAACTTTTCAAACTGCATTTTGTCTTGCTTGCTAAAGTTCACACACTACAATCAGGCCCACTGATCTCACATAACTTAAAGATTATATTAGTTAATTGTACATCAGTTTAAACCATTGTTGCACACTGAATGTTTAAAGCTAAAAAACACCAAAACACACCAAGACTTCAGCCATGGGTATTTTTTCCCTAGAAGGAGTAAATGTTTTAAGAAACGTCTTGCCAAAAAGCATCACTAACAGGAATACTTTTTAGTAGCGGATTGCAGCTTGTGTCGGTTTTGTTAAAGATTTCCATTATTCATAAAGGCTTAAATTGGACAGAAAATGGCCAGTGTTGGATGTTATCTGTGTTTGATCTCTAAACAGGATAAAATTGTGTTAGCTTCTGCTTTCTCCTCTGCCTCTTCCAGGTGTTCTTCTTAATTTTAACCAATTAGAATCTCTAAAATGCCTCACTTTTATGAATGTGAATACACAGACTTATGCCTAAGGATTAAATCTGAGCTGTGAGTGATAAAATAATTGGAGAACAATAGCTTGCTAGATTTCTTCCATTTATCCAATAATATATTAATAAAATTTTCTCCGCCATGATAGTTCTGTTCGTCGTCGCCCAAAGCAGGAAACAGGAATTCAATTAATGTCTGCTCAGCTTGACCGCTGTATGTTATGCTAATGTTCTGATTTTGCAATAACAGATTATAGGTGGGAGTGACATATCCAGAATCATTCCGTCATCAAACACGTTAACATTTTAACACTGAAAAAAACAACAACGTAATTGTGATGCGTGTTTATTTTGAGCAACGCATTAAAACAGGTCAACAGCCTTTCTTTACTCTTGGGTTGTGATTCTCAAAGCAAATACTATTTTTATTCTCAACCTCAAATTCAACATGACGGCTTGTCTAAATGTTATTCACAGCTGCAGCAAGAATGTTACTTTAATTGATCCCAATAAATTTATCACAGTTTAAAGAATGCTGCTGTAAGATTTCTGTTTACATATTCAAAATAATTATCTACACAAATACTTTATCTATTATTATGTTAAAAAAAACACTCATTGTAATGTGACTCAAAACATTTAAATATCTCCAAGTCTTTGGAAAAATTTACAGGAAAAAGGTGAGATTTGCTATTCAATTTTATTGTTGTAATAATTAGATATTTTATTCGGGCCCCGTGGGAAATGGATCTCATGAAACCATTAAAAGTTTCAATGTAAAGATAATTAAACAAACTCAGTGGAAAATGTAGGCTATACTAAGGCAGTGGGAAATGGTTTAATGAGATTCATATCATAACCTTGTTTTGTCCTTTCCAACTAAACTGAAGAGATTTGTCTGGTTAGTTGGTTATGCTTATAAAACTATTGGTCAACAAGGACACACCTTTGTTTCGCTGCATCTTTAGTGATATTGGCTGGGATGCTTTTTAACAGATGAGTGTACGTTCAAATGTCTGCTATGATTCACGTTCAGTCAACAGGAGGCAGGATGTTTAATAAAAGTCATGTCAGTTACGCAACAGAAGGGCCTCTGTGAGCGTTGCAATGATTTAGAGCCATCAGAACAGGAGCTTTCCTGTTGCATAACTAGCTGCTGACACCTTTGTGTCACTTCTAGCTCTGCACACGGCAGCACTTCATTTAATAAGACCAAAAACCAAACACACACACATGTCCCGCGGCTGTAAAATCGCCTCGGCTTATTCACATTGAACGCCGCTGTCAACTTCATGCTTGGTGACTTTTAGAGCCACGTACTTGGAGATGAAGAGAAAGCGGCCAGGTGGCAACGTATAGACGCAGTCTGAGCCTCACAAGGTTTCAGTCTGTTAGCGATGATTTAGCAGATCCTTTTGAACCATTCTAGGGCAATAGTATTTGACCATTCAACAGTTTTTCTTTTAAAATATACAGTCCCATCTATAATAATTCAGTTTTATCTAAAAACAATTATTTAAAAAGATCATATTAACTCTAAGAGAACGCTTATTATTGTTCAGGCTGTTATTCTGATATGTACAGACATGTGTGTTAGATGCTTTTTATTTTTATAGCTGGATGATTTGAGCAGATGCAGTATTATAATCTTATGTCTGAACGTTTTTGTGTGCGATACTATAATCAGGAACCTTTTTGGGACCTGATTATATGATAGGTGGTATAAATTCGGAGGTAGACATCCAACATCTTGACACTTCTTTTGCTATGCTTTTCAGGCACGCTACAAACAAAGTCTGGACCCCACGGTGGATGAAGTGAAGAAACTTTGCACGTCGCTGAGACGCAATGCTAAAGAGGAGAGGGTCCTCTTCCACTACAACGGCCATGGAGTGCCGCGGCCCACCGTCAATGGGGAAATATGGGTTTTTAACAAGGTACAAACAAAATTTTGGATTTGAAAGGTTATCCTCATCTGCTCTCCACGTTTCCATCGCTTGCACATCTTTCTTTTTTTATCAGTGGTTTCCATCAAGTGGATGCAGGGTGAATAATTGAACGCTCTAAAAATCTATAAAAGTGACTTATCAGCAGTAAAACGCGATACAGCGTGTCTCACGCCCCTTCACTCCTCTCTGCTTTTCAGAATTACACGCAATACATCCCGCTATCCATCTACGACCTGCAGACGTGGATGGGAAGCCCGTCCATTTTCGTTTACGACTGTTCCAACGCAGGAATTATCGTCAAGTCGTTTAAGCAGTTCGCCCTGCAGAGAGAGCAGGAGCTGGAGGTGAGCGAGCTGCGGCAAGAAACACTCTTATGGTCTATGAGATGTTGCTGCCTGGGAAGATGTTCTGGAAGATGAGATGAGTCACACAAATGCAGAGTTGTGCAGTCAGATAGGACAAGATGAAGTATCGGCATTTAAGAGTTATTAGACAGAAACTGGCAGCAGCTGGTTTCAAAAGACTTGGTTTATTCCCTTCATGAGTAAACACACACGCTCTGACACGGTTTAATAGTTTGTAGAAATTTTTGGTTTTCTATTTTAGTTTTCAAGCTTCTAATAAGAATGAAAAGAACAAATTGTAGGAATGAAATAAGTTACTTCTTTTCAGGTGTTCTCATATTTCTCGCTGCTGTTTTGTTTCTTTCTTACAGTCTTTCCTTTGTCGTATCTTCCTCTTTCATGTCCTGTTTTTCTTTTTCTTTAGTCTCTTCTATCTTAACTTATTTCCTATATTTGTTTGTTCTGTCTTTCCTCCTCCTTCTTTTCATACCTACACATCTTTCTTTATCCTACATATCCTTTTAATCTTTCTTTTCTTCCTTTTGTTATTCCTCACTTTAATGGCCTTCCTGTTTTCCAGTGTCCTTCCATCTGTATTTTTTTGTATCTTAATTCCTCCGTCTTTCCTCCCCACCATCCTGCTTTTTCTCAAATATATCTTTCTACCTTGTTTACTTCCTTTTTTTAAGGTTTATTTTATTTGTGATCATACTTGATTCATCGATCCATTTTTACATGACAAATAAGTCGGACCTCCATCACTCCTTCAAACATCTCAATACATCACCTTTTCTTATTGTGTCGTCGTATCTTTTCTCTTCTATCTTACTCTGGCAGCGTGAATGCCTCATGAGATAACGCTGTCATTTATTTTCATTATTCATGTGGAAGTATTTGCCAAACTGTAGATTAACAGAAAAGTGTCAAAGATAAAGGAAAGAAGGAAGAGGATGTACACCGTGGAGCTGGAAGTTGGCAAAGAGGAATCGACGGTGAATTCTGCATTCTTTTTTTGAAAAGTAAACGTGAAAGCCACAGATAAACTGCTGAGTCGCTGGAACGCCTATCTCTGCCCTCAGATTAACCTGCTGGGTTTTTCTGTTTCAGGAGGTCACTGCAGGGTTGTGAGAAAAGATGTTTTAAAAACCTTAATCCTGCACTTAGTTAGTCCTTAGATTTATTTAAGTGCTATATTTTTTATTTTTGGGTTTTTATCGTGTCGTAAAATTCTCCTCCTGTTCTCATCTTCTCCCTTTGAAGCTAAAATAACTAGGAGTTGTATTTTCACAGTTACTCTTACTTATGACAGAATATTTAAAAAAAAATTTATAACATGGAGCAATGGGATTTAAAATAGGTTTTGCAAATTCAGAGTCGTTTATTAGCATGTAGAATAGATACAGTATTATCTTTCTGAACTGCTTCAATGGTCCACTATTTAAAAGAGAAACAAATCATTTCTGCCTCACCGTCCTCGTCTATACTTTCACTTAGTTATATTCTAGCCTTTCTTTGTTGAGGCTTAAACGACAAAGCTTGATTAACTGCATGCCGTTCGATAGAAGAACAGCAAACATCAAATGGTATTTAACAAAGTATGACTCCAAGCCTGGCTGTTATTTCAAATTTAATTAATATTCTAATATAAAAGAGAAACAGTATTGTGCTCTCCTGCATTGTGACAGAGTTTGATAGCGGGATTTTTCTGACTTTTTCCCCTACCTGACTTGTTGCTGGCTATTTGTGTTATCTATTTAGTGGAAATATTGATATTGATGAGTGTCTCCAAAAAAACAAAGGTTTTCCACCTGGATAGCTCCGCTGTTGAAAATGAGATGCTAACGCTGACAAATGACACTGAAATAAAATTCAGCACAACATCTGGTATAAGCCGAGAATTGGAGGAAAACTATCTTAAAGTCAGAAGACGTTCTTCTGACTTTACAGCGCTGTTTGGATCTGACTAGTTGTGCAAATCAGCATTATGATCTCAAAAGTCATCATAAAATTCAAGCACAGATCTGACATGAGTGACTGGACTGTCTGTGGGCTTCTTGCAGCTCCAACAACCCTGAAGATGAGAAACTAGCTGTGTCCCACAAAGTAAAGCACTGCATTGGGCTTTCTTTTTCCTATATCATTTATTTCTCTTAGAAATGATGTGTGTTTACAGGTAAGGTGCGTCATTTTGCATATAGTTCTCACATCTTCATTCACTACGCTTGGTTCCAAAAACTTTAGCACCTCTGCTTTAGTCGGTCATCTCGCACTGATACAGTAGCTGCTCATAGTCAGTAAAAACTTAGAAACTTGGTCTTTTACTCGAGGTGATAAAACCAGAACAATGATACGTTAAAGACCTCTCCTGTCAAGTCCTAATTTTTCTGTACACCGGCTCTCTAGGTTCACTTCTAAAGTCCGAGTCCCTTTAAAAGAATAATAATTGATATAAAGAGTTTTTTTTACAAAATCGCACCATTTTAAGGAGCACCAATGGAGTAATTTCTAAAGAGTAGCTGAGATGGAGTCAAGCTAACTGGTTTTATGTTAAAGAAGCAAAATTGTTAAGCTATAAGCCTTTGTGCGCTTTTTATAACCATACAGAAACCTAATTTCCAGCTAACTTGCTTTAAAACAATAGAGGATGTTATTATTTGTGTCCAAAAAAAATTTTTTTCTAATAGCCATGTAAAACTTCACAAAAAAACTCTGCTGTCAGAACTTTAGACATAGCCATGTTCCTTAATCTTTCAGCTTTTTATATGCTGGGCTATTCCTAATTTTATCATTGTGAAAATGTTTATTTGGTTCCGTTTCACATTTTGATTTAAATGTAGAAAATACATTTAATTCTATAAGGAGGATTAAACAAACTTTGGTGCATTGTTCAGTTGTTACTTGATCAAAAATCTCTGCGTGCGTTGTCTAATGGAACTCATCTAAATACGACCCGTAGTGTTATTTAAAGTCGCCTCCTCGGCACACCAGGGGGATGTTTTTTGTCAAATTGATGCCTGTAATGGGACAAAGTAGCATACATTTGATTTGTCACTTTTATACACCTGTTTACATTTCCCTTAATAGTTTAAACTCCACTTTGGAGATATTTGGTTTTAAAAAAAGACTTTTAATCCCAGAGCTTAAAGGAACCGCTATAGGAATTAAGGCAGAAAGTAAGCTTAGGAAGTAATTTAGTTGGATGCAAGGGAAGTTGCGTAATTTCCATAATTCCATCTTTCCTCATTGGTTATTGCACTTTCCACTCTCTTTAATAGGAAGTATATAAAAGGGTGATGTAATGGCATGATTAAGGAGACGATCAACCGAACCTCGTGAAAGTATTCACCCCTCTAACATTTTATCATGTAAGCACAGACTTATATCTATTTTAATGTGATTTTATATGATAAATATACCTAAAGTAGCTCATCTGCGAACTGTAAGGTAAATATGTATAGTTTTCGATCGTTTAATGCTTTTAAATGACAACTGTATTTAGCATGGTATTTATACAAGGCCGATGACAAATGCCTCTCCAACTTTGCTGTATTTTTCCCATCACTTTATATTAAACTTATACTTTTTTCTGGACTACAACATAAAACCCTACGAAGACAGATTGAAGTGTGTGTGGGTGTGGGTGTGTGTGGGTGTGGGTGTGGGTGTGTGTGTGTGGGTGTGTGGTATGCATGTGCTGAGCACAGAGTTATAGGGCCACCTGCTTCCTTTTAAATATCCCATCACTTCCTGTGTGCACACGGCAAACATGCTCGCTGCATTAGACATGGGCCTGCAGAGTGTGTGTGTGATGTTGATGAGGAATCACTGCAGCTCTTACACTAGCGGCTCTCTGGGTGTGTTTGTATGTTTTGTGGTTTTGCTGTTTCCAGAATGTTAACATTAAGCATCGTTGCTCCTTGTAATGCAATAAATAATGTATGCATAGCTATTAAACTGTACTTCTAAATTAGCGTTTCACATGGCATCTCCCTTCTGCCTAGGACTTCTGAAATCCCCTCTCTGTCAAGAATTAGTTCCATAATTTAACGTCGCTTTTTTTTTTGATGAACAGGAGAATCTTAAGCCTTTATATCTCCAGAGAAAGCGGAAAAAAAAGATGGCTGTCATTATGATTTTCATGGTAATTTCCCAGATTACAATATGCTAATGTGATAATTACAGTGGATGCTTGGCATTAATCAGCTCGTTCCGGCAGTGCTGTTGTGTTTACCGTCAGGATTATTGCGGCTGGCAGTGACAGGCTTTCTTTCACCAGATGATGTTCTTATGCTTACACCCGAGGTGCATTAGAGAGGACCCGCACTGCTTTGTTTGCGATTTATTTTCTCCGCAAACAGGATCTCCTAATTAGCCTGAGGAGAAATTGTGTTGTAACGAGATTGGCACAAATCCATCTGAGCAGCAACAATTAGACACGCCTGCAAAGTGTTTCAAACGAGGAGACAAAATGTGTTTAATTTGATAAAAAGGAAGGCAGACGCACAACCTCGCTGCCGCTCTATTAGTTGAGACAATTTCTCTTTTTAATATCATTATTTATTAACGTGCACAGAGCCACTCTCAGAGATATGTGTTAAATACATAATGGAATCAACTCTGAGCTTCACCTTCTATTACAGACCCTAATAATAAGTTATGAGACTTGTAGAGAGCAGCATGTACAGCAATAAAGAGTTCCTATATAAATCTATGCAGTGCCATTGCAAGAATGCCTGTAAAATTTAAGAAACTTTACTGGAAATTGCAGTTTGATGAGCAAAAAAATAAATGGTTTCACCTCACTTGTTATGGCATATGTGACAAAAACGCCTATTGTTTTTGTTGTTTCGCCAATACACTGTTGTTGTTAGTGAGCAGCACAAATCGACACAGCAGGCTCTCTTCAGAACATCACTCAAGCGTATCATAGCAAAAGGTGAAAGTGTGAAATGTTTCGGCTGTAACACATCAAGCTATCTCACAGCAGTTCTGCCTTTACATACACATTGTTCGTACGTTCAGTAATAGGAAATCCAACTACAAGGGTCTGAAGCGTTTTTCAGTATGAAAACATTTAATCTGTTCATGTGGTTTTGTACCAATGCCTAAAGCAGAGGCCTAAAATAGCTTTCAACTTCCTGAAGCTGTGCATTCTGGTCAACAGGACACAGAGAAAACCTGTTGGTTTGACTGATCTGTTGGCGCATAGTGGAGGCACTTATAATCTTGCCAAACAAATTACAAAAAAAACTAGTGTGGAGGGTCTCTAGCAGGAATAGAGCTTCTGTTTATCTAGAATATTGTTGTCCATTGTGTAGATTTTCAACTTATGAAAATATTAGATAGCCATGTTTTATTTGTCCATAAATCTACATCAACAGTTAATAATATCTAGGAAATGAAGACACTTCAGTGTTTTATCGACAACACTTCTGTTTAGATAAAAATAGCTGTAAGCTCTATTATTTTATATAGCAACGCTTACTGTCACCAATACTTTCCACGGTATGATTTTCTTTTTCCTAAATGATAAAAAAACAGATTTATTTTGTCACCTTTTTAAATTCCTCACCCATGTTTTTCCTCCTTGGCGGCCCGTTTTCCCCAAAGTGTTTGAAGACACAAAGTAGTTTTAGCACTTAGCACCTCTCCTTCAAATACTTGTACTTCAATAAAGGAAAAAAAAGAAAAACGAAATGAGGCAACTGCTGTTCAAATAACTAAGGTTTGCAGAACACTATCCCTGAGCTCACAAGATGGGGGGGCTGTAGCAACAGTCCATGCAGGGTCTCACTTCAGTCTGCGAAGAACAGGAAACTAAGGCTACAAGTCAAACAGAATCACCAACGTTGGAAAATAACAGAATGAAAAAATAATTGCCTGGTCCAAGCCGATGCTGCCCTCCAGCAAGGTCTGGCAGGACTACAGACCAGGTGGATCTTCTATAGAGAAAAATACTTTGAAAACTGTTGAGATAATGGCTAATTATCCTAATTGTAGAGTAATGAAGGATAAAAATTGCAGGTTGAGGAAAAGTGCTCAGTTTTTCCTCCTGCAGGCTAATCCTATAGCAACATAACTGAAGTGATACCTCAGGATAACTTAATCCCTTAGACAGAGGCATGAGTTGTAGAGTATTTCCAGATCTATCCCATAGCACAGGTTTATAAGGGATATAATAATAAGGGAGGATGCCACAGCATAGACATGTTCTAGTTCAAACAAGCTTCTAAAACTTATTAGTTCTCAAGCAGGATCTTTGTGAACTTGAGATTCCCATCACGGTTGTCTGGCTGAACTCCAGTTTCACATGTGTTTGTTTTCAGATCAATAAAATGCAGTCATATTTGTACCAAGAATAAAATTGGCTGAATCTTCTGATTTTTCTTGTTTAATTAACCATCATTTGTTTTCATATGTCCAGTGTCTCTAAATTTTGTCATTTGCTACAGATTTTCTTACCAAATTTCAGGGTTGTTGTCAAAATGCTTTTTCTTCTCTAAGCAGTTAATTAAATTTTCCCTTTTTGTAGGATTAATATCTCCCGTACCGATTTCTCAACAAAATTAGGCAGTGCTTCAAAATGAAAGCAACGCACCATCACCGTCTGGGATGATGAAAGGAGGGCTTGGATCGCTGCCTCTGTTAAGATTCAGTGCTCATTTAAAGTCTACTCAGCACAACAAACAAACTATCTGGAAGTCCTAGCAAACACACGAGGAGTCCTGCTGCAAAAATGAGCCTATAAATAGTCAAGAGCTGCAAAAACAATTAAAGTTTTACATAGTGGGAAAGCCTCCTCCATATCTCACATTAGCCAGTATTGACTACCTGAGATGTAGAAATAGCTCTGTGATTTGGCCCCTGGTATAAACGGAACGATTTTCCTTCATCGACCACCTGTTGGGGGGGAGGGGGGTGTCAGTGGAAACCTCACCTGTTTGCCTAAACACATTTCTTTATGTCTTAAGATAATCTTGTTTTTTTAGTCTGTCGGAAACCTGTGATTTTTATTTTATGCCGTTTGTGTTGCTGAATGAAATGACTTTCATTGCCTTAGCAGCAGCGCTCCTAAGACAGTAAATGTTTGTTCTTTAGGTTTTAATGAGATGCTTCTTGTTTTTGCCATCGTTTGATTTTCAGTCTAAATGCATTCCTCGCTGCAATACAGCTTAGAGACCTTAAGAAACCCTCTTCCGTCTGCAGGGACTATGTTGAATGATCAACATAGCGGTTCTTTGTAAGAATGGGTTTTGCTTATAGATGCATTTCCTGTCTGGCAGGGTTTAAGGGAGATTATGAGAATTGTTATTTTCACCATTTGTTTAACAGGAACGTGAAGCCAAGTCTGTAAGAAGGATAACAGCGTATACTAGTCTAGCTGGTGACTAGCTGCTGAAGCCATCCCCTGGTGCATATTTGGGCTTTTTAGACCGTTTAGTTCAAAATATTTCAATCCTTTCAAAGTTTCAGTTATCAGAGATGTCAGTTTGTGGCTTTTCAGTTGTTTTTGTTTGTTTTAAATTTTTCAACTAATCATGTCTGTATACCACTTAACAGCTTTCAGCTTCAAATCTTAACCACCACAAAGCTTTTGATAATGTCTTTAAACATTTCCGTGCTTCCTGGATAAGCCTTTTGAAGAAGCAAAAATTATTTCCAGGTTTTGGACTTTAACTTGGCAATGTGCAAAAGTTGTATCCATCCATTTGTTCATCCATCAATCCATCCACTCTTATTTACCCAACCGTGTCCATCCACCTGTCTTTTTATTTTTCTATTATTCTATCCCTGCCTTTATTCATTTGTCCGTCTCTCCTTATACTAATCCACGTGTTTGTCCACCCTTTTGTTCATCCTTCCGTCTGTCTGAGTTTGTGGTTGTATCTATTTTTCTTTGATTCCTCAGTTTGTCCTTTCACCAGTTCGTCCATCTTTAATTCCACTCATCTACCCACCTGTAATTTTTTTAATTAATTATGTTTTCTACTGATTTATATATATTTTTTGTTAATTTGTCTGTCCATCAGTAAAAAATCTTCTGTTTGTCCCCATGTCTTTCAGTTTTTCAGGTAATTTGGACCATCTGTTTTTTGTACATGGATCCATCCCCATCTCCAAAGATCTTTTCAGTTACCCGTCCAACCAATCCATCATTCACTGTTTATGGTCCGTCCATCAGTCCGTAAAAAAATCCTCTAGCTCAGCCAGTCTGTCCACCCTCTCAAATGTCTCCCGGCTCTGCTTCATTAGTACATCCTTAGAAAAAAATCTGTACAAAAGTCTGCCATTATATCACATTTTCCAGAACTGAGAAATTTAGCAGTGATTGATTATTTTGTTTTCAAAAACATAAAAAAAGTTTTAGCCCCCAAAATGTGTTTTATCATCGTGGGCCAGTCATTTTATATCAATGTGTAAAGTCAGGCTCTCCAACACCCGAGAATTAAAGTGTAATATTAAATGCACTGCATGTTCTGACAGATGGGAACGAGATCTGTTTGTTTCAGCGCACCAGCCTCTTTGGTGCTCCGTTGTTTATTTCCTGAGAGAACCGGTCAGGTGGTGGAGTAGTTTCAATAAAAAGCAGTTTTAAGGCTCACAGCCAGACTCGCCTGCGAGATCGATTACCCGCAGTATTTGCAAATGTGAAAGCTGCTCTGGATAGATGTGTATATATACCCTACTCACAAAAAGTTCGGGATATTTGGCTGTCTGGTTGAATTTCAGCATGAGCCCAAAATGCATTCAAACCTTAACAGGTGAACTTAATGTGACCTTCTCTAAGCTTTTGAATGCACCTGTCCCGCTGTTAAATGGTTCAGTACTTTTTGCACACGTTGCTGTTCTCTAACGAGGAGCTTAACGGCAAAAGTCACAACAGGTGTTTGATCCTCGAATCGACCAATAAATGCCCTGGTTCAATTAGAGCTGGTGTTTAAACAGTCGTCGTCATCAGGCTGTTCACATTGTGACATGAGACCAAGACCACGCCTAACAATGGATCAACAGTACCTGGCCATTGCAATTCTTCAAACAGGACATTCTCAGACAGACGTGGCCACTGAGCTCAGAGTGTCACAGAGTCTCATCAGCAGGTTGCAACAGAGAGACCGAGAGACTGGAAGAGTAACAGAAAGGGGTAGAAGTCGACGTCCTTTGGCCACATCCTATGCTGATGACCGCTACATTGTGAACAATGCCCTGAGAAACCGGATGATGAATGCCACTCAACTCCAGGCACGTTTAATGGAGGTGAGAGGCACCCAAGTGTCACGTCAGACCATTCGAAACTGTTTACATCAGCGTGGTCTGCGTGCTAGACGACCTGCAAGGCTACCTGACCACACCAGCAGGCACAGGCGTCATCGTCTTGCATGGGCCAGGGAGAATTTACACTGGATGAGGGACCAGTGGGCCTCAGTGCTGTTCTCTGATGAAAGTCGATTCACGTTGAGCAGAAATGATGGCCGCCAACGATGTTGGAGACGTCAAGGAGAGCGCTATGCATCAGCCACTGTTGTCACCAGACGCGCTTTTGGTGGTGTCACAGTGTGGGCAGGTGTGTCCAGTCTGTATAGAACTGCCCTACACTTTGTGAATGGTACAGTGACAAGCCCATACTACCTGAATAACATCATTAATCCAGTGATTGTGCCCCTACATGAACAACACAGGCCAAATTTCATCTTCATGGACGACAATGCTCCAGCTCATCGGGGTCGCATCATCAGGGAACGGCTGTTGGAGACTGGTGTACCTCAAATGGAGTGGCCTGCACTTTCTCCAGACCTGAATCCCATTGAAAACCTGTGGGATCAACTGAGTCGCCATGTAGAGGCTCAAAACTCTGCACCCCAAAACCTCAATGACCTGAGGGCTGCCCTTCAAGAAGAGTGGGATTCTCTGCCTCAGCAGACAATAAGTCGACCTGTGAACAGCATGAGACGTCGTCGTCAAGCTGTAATTGATGCTCCAGGGCACATGACGAGTTATTGAAACGTTGACATTTTTTGTTGTGGTGTACACACCATTGTTGTTAACTTTTGTTTCAACAAATTGTTTGAGATGAGGAAATCACCAGTGCATCCTTCTACTTAAACGTCCTGCTTTCATGATATGATATCACTGTAGCGGGAACTCTTTACATTTTCCACAAATTTCAGCCGAAAGCAAATATCCCTAACTTTTCGTGAGTGCGTATTTACATTGTCCTTTCTGGTGGTCAAAGCAAATCTGAAAAGGGCTTTTGTCCCGTGTTATGTATTTCCAGGTTGCAGCCATCAATCCCAGCCACCCACTCGCGCAGATGCCGCTTCCCCCCTCCATGAAGAACTGCATTCAGCTGGCTGCGTGTGAGGCCAACGAGCTGCTGCCCATGAACCCGGACCTACCTGCAGACCTGTTTACCTCCTGCCTTACCACACCCATCAAAATCGCACTTCGATGGTAATGGCTCTCACTCAAATCTACTCATCTGAATCTTGATTTTTCTCTCTGAGTACGTTTTAATGTGATGCTAGGATAAGTTTCTTTAATTACCTCTTACAAATGAAATAGGATTTCTGTTATGTTTATAGTTTACATTAGCTGCTAAAGTGAGTCTTTGTATTTCCAACAATTGTATAAAACATCAAAGTTTTTCGCTTTTGACCATGCTGGAGATGTTTTATGTATCCAGCTTTATATTTATTTCTGCCAATCGCCGCCCTGGTGCTCTGTCGTGCACCGAGCAGCGATTCCCCCAAGCTGCTGCTCAGTATTCAGCTGATGAGGAATATTCAGCTGTGATGAAAAATGTAGACCGATACCATCTGCAGTGATGCAGGGGTGATCATCCCCACAGAGAAAGTTTCTGCAAAACAGAAAATAGGTGGAATATATTCAGGTCTGCCCGATAAGGTGGCCTAATGTAGATGCTGTGATTAGCTAAAATTATGTTTGAGCTAAAACTTTACTACACAGGTTGCATTAGGTCTACATCAGCTGTAAAATGTGGTTTTCCCCTTTTAGGAGGACATTGTTGCATCAACTAACAGTTGCATGCAGATGGTGGCTTTGAATACAGTAATAACAACATATGTATTTATACTGTAAATATCATTGTTTTTACTTAATATAGGATCACAGTTGTCTTAGAGTGCATCTGTTGACGCTTATTAACAGGTTTTCATAAAAATGTTACATAAATTACATGTTTAATACGTTTTTACATGCAATCTGATGCCGTCATATCATTTTATCTGCATTTCAACAGCATTGTAATTTCTATCTTTATCGTGACTTGCACTGTTTTTGGAGGTCTTTCATCAGCAATTTCGAGGTCTCCTCCATGACCTCCTGTCTGATGTGTTTCACACAAAAGCATCGGGTATTCTCATCTCCTTTATTACAAATATGAAATATGCTCTATCAAAGCACCTACTGGTAAAACATCCGATCAAATATTTTTGTCTTCTTCTTATTAACATTAAAAGCAGAGCAAGGTTTTTTTATGTGACTTAAGCTGTGAGAGTAAGAGCTAGAGGAGGTGATCCTCTCCCCCATGTGCCGGGACTCATTCATTACTCGCCGGGTTTAAGGGATTTCCACTCTCATGAAAACTGTGAAAAGAAGGGGATCAGCTCATCATTAATGCACCTCACCAGGTACAGTCTCTATCTGCAGCGCTCAAAACCCCTTTGGTGCCAAAAATCAGTACTTGTCTGCACCCTTTTTTTTTTTTTTTTTTTTTGCATTTTAATGACCGATTTCACTTTGTAGACACTGGAAGTCGTCGGGACTATATAATGGATTTTTACCCTGAATTTCAAACTTTTCCGAAAGCATCTAAGTGGGAATGACATGTTGCCTTCAGGGGATGTCAGACAAATGTTTCTGCTCTGCCACAAATGTTCAGGAGTTTAGTTAATCTTCCCCCTGCTCTAAATCCACATCCTGCCACGACCTTCAGCATAATGAAGTCTCACTTCTGTGCCATTAATATTGATCAGTTACAAGCATTCACGTTCATGAAACAGGTTGCAGAGAGGCTGTTGGGATGTTATTGGTTGAATTTATCCTTAATACAAAAAAAAAAAGGATTACTATTGGAGCGCTCATGGCTAATTTGGGACTTATTCCTTCTGTTTTAGAGGCTGTCGAGGTAAGGTTGTCTTTCTTTTTAAGGCCTCAGGTTTGGTTGATATGAAAATGAACGTTTGATTATATGTGACGCTTTAAAACTACAAGGTTTATTTGGTGTGAATGTGTCTAATAGATAATCCTTAAAAAATACCTAAATATATATTTACTGATGAATGAATAAATGTTATTTTAATAAAAAATAAACTAGGGCTACCATAATTATGTTGGCTATAGTAATTTTCAGTTTTGTGGGTTTTTTCTGATATCTGAAAACTCTTATTGGAAGCAACAGCTATATGAAAACCTGTAAAGAAATGACAACCAAGGGTATCTAATGGAGTGACAGATAAGATAAAGTCTGCCTTTGCTGTTGTTTTTAAAAGCTTTTGAATGCGATCCATCTTACCTCTGAATAATTGTTTATAGTTATTCCTGCGTCTGCGTCCGTCACAGTTTATTGTAATTACTATCTATCTGTGTAGATGATATAAAAATCTAGATGATTGCAATTTTAGCCAGACAAACTTAACAGTACATAACGTTATAGCTAACGTACAAATATTACTCTCCACTTTTGACATGTTGATTGACAGGGATTATTAGATTCTTTGTTTTTACAGTTAAACTCATGATTTAACCAAGGTCAAGTTTACATGTTCATTTTACTTATTTTGAAATGCTGGATGTGACACCAAAGCTTTTTATGTTTCACACTTGAAAGTGCAAATATCTGTTCCCAATGGCACTCACATGATGACATCTACTGTATAAAGATACATTTTTTTTTTTATCAGTTTAGATTAATTGAACAATTTGTTGGTTAATTTATTAGGAGGGGTGTAATTATGGGAAACCCTTGAAGAAATACAAAATATCTAATTTTGCGTTCGGCCTGAATGTTCTCTGTGAAAAATACGAATGCGTTTTGCATCATAACAATTTCGTATAAAGACTTGTGCTGCAGATCACATGAATTATTTGTAGCAATCAGTCTTCCATGCTAGAACTGTAATCATTTAAAAACACGCATTTCAGAGGGACTGTAAACACATTTATTTTGCAGCATAAACAATGTTATTTTGCTCCTAATCTAGACAGATATTCACAGTTAAAATTCTTAAAACGGCTTAAAAAACAATTTCTTTGTTGCAAGATTCAGATCATCGAGCATAGTGTTGCTAAACGATGCTCCCGCCTTTACGTAATTGTTGTCTTTAGTATATTTTCTTACTTGCAACTTTTTTATATTTTTGTCTAAAACTAGTGACAAAATGATTGAGAAATGGTGAGAATACAAGCAAGGGATGGACTGCAGCAGTTCAGCGACGTTGGAGTGCGATGATGGAGGAATGCACTAATGCTGGTCTACCTTCACTTTAAAACTTTAATGAGATGCATTGAGGGATAGATGATGGGGATTTTCTGCACAGAGAGGAAAGGTTGGGGAGAGCTATGCAGGGGAGAGTGCATGTGTACCTTTCATTGCTCAGCTGAGCAGAAAATCATTACTGATGGAGCGGCATCTTCAAGGGATTTCCTCGCTGCTGCAGCAAGCCGAGAAGATGGAGGAGTGGATGTGTGCCTCTGAAAATAGAGATGAGGGAGCAAGGGGGCGCAGGGGAGGAGAGAAGCACTGATGAGAGAATAAAATATCTGGGTGCAGATCCGCCATTCAGGGGAAGTTCTCTGGGGGTGGTTATCGTGACGGACCTGTTGGTCTGTCAGCCAGTTTTCTCCAAAGTGAAATATCACCACCTCCATCACACTGATTGCTTGGAAATGTCAGGTTCCTGATTCCTCTTGACTTTTAGTGATACGCACCTTATGTTTTCATCAGTCAATCTTTAGCTTTCAGAAATCACTATGTTTCTAAAAAGGAAACGGCCGATCAACGTTGGGAAGGATTGCGTCTAATGCTCATTTTAATAATCGATCAGTCTGTGATTGTTTTGTGTTTTTTCGATTAGTCGACTAATCTAATGATTTTTTTTTTTTTCCTGGTTAAAAATAAATTCTACAAAATACAAGAAAGTGTCTAAGTCCAATTTGAACTTTAACTCAAAAGGTTTAAAGTAGATTTAGATATAAAAAAACAGTTATTAACTTAATTGGCTTTACAAATTATAATATTAACAAAATTACTTGGATCTATTTGAATAGGATCAGAATAAAATGATTGAAATGCTGTCATGTTTCGGTCTTTCTCTAAACTTCTCCATTGCCTTCCATCATTGTTTTAGCTGACCGCTGTCCTCTGCCCACTCGGGGATAGAAGCATACGAAAGGGGTCCGGTAGCAATTTGTGCTACAACAAAACACATTGCCGGGTCAAAGAAAAAGGACTCTTGACAGTGTTTGAATGAAAAACTATATTAAATCTGTTCGTCGATGATTAGAAAAAAAAGACGTGTCCACATAATCGATAAGGCACACTGTTTTAGTTGTTACAACTGTACAATATAGGGTGCATTAAATAAAAGTCTCCCCCCTATTATCTTTATAAGAGAAATACAGTTATAAGCAAATGACACGTCACCGTGCTTCAGTCGACACCAAACAATAGACAGCCAATAAAGGAAGGACCAAGCATAACTCTTATCGCAGTCTGCTAATCTTTTTTGACTGATAGAAATTACCTACACTACGTTTAAACAAGAACATCCATACTGCAAGGTTTTCTTACTGTAAACGTGTGCACAATATTTGGATACCTTATAATAGCAACATTGTTAAATGATGTTGCTGATGCTTGATGATGATGTTGAGATTTGTCGAGTTTTCCTAAGGCTGGAATTTTTCTGTAATTTCTTAAAGTAAATGTAGTCTATAAGGCTAAAAGAGTCACATCTTCAACGTAACCAGGCTAAAATGACAATGACATAATGTCCTTTGAGGGAAGTATTTTTGTGCCCCTGATGAGTTTTCTGTTACCCTAATTGAAACTGTCGTAAAGGAGGGAGAAAGCAGAGGGGGGCGAGGGGATAACCTCAACTTTAAAAAGCTCCAGTCACACCTTTGACTTCTTTCATCCATCATAGGGGGGTTGGTTCTGATCTGCAGCGGTTATTCGGTTGGAGGTGTGGTAAACCCTGGACAGGTCGTCTGTCTGGCGGTCAACACAGAGACCATGCACGCACTTATACCTAAGGACAATATAGAACAATCAATTAACCTCAGTTATATTTTTTGTTTGTGTGAGGTAGAGTACCTGGAGAGAATGCAGGCCAGGATTCGAAATCCAGGATGGTTTTGCTGCAAGCTAGCATGAATAGCAATGACACCATGACACAGTTTTACATAGGTATACATGCTATTTATATCATTATGCTGGTTGTAGGTTGAAGGCTTGGGCTGTCAGTGCAGGATCCAGATGAAGTGAACTTAAAAGAATAAACTATTGATGCTTAAAACATCACAGATTTTGCTGCACCGTTCAAAGCACTACTATAATCACATTATTAACTAGACACTTGACATTACACTCATATAATCGGCTCTACATTTCTATAAATCTGTCACACTCATAACTTCTTTCCCTGGCAAAAAGTAATTAGGTAATTACTCAAAGCGCCCTCTTAAAAATGTGGTGTCCAAAAATCGTTCCCAATCTGATCCTCTGCTAAATTTTAAAATGTCCTCAAACTGGAGTGAATGATGTTTTAGTCTGACAGCTTTAGGTTCTTGAGAGACAGCAGACAGCTTTGCCTCCATTTCGTACATTATTGAGCAAAAGTGCTTTCACGCCCAGCCTTAGACGCTGTGTTCTCACAATTACCACACTCCACACAAAAGCTGGTCGTCCTCCATCTTCCATTAATGAACAAGAACAGCAATTACCTCCCTCACAGGCATTTGGCCACCATCATTACCATTACTGTGTTTTATTCTTCTATTGCTCTGAGCCTCTAAATTCAAATTGGATTACAATAAACGGGCATCTTTGCCTCCAACACTAATGACGTTTCTTTTATTCTAAGCTCCTAAACCCCAAGCTCTGTCAATAAATGTGAATTTTGGTGTCAGCACCTGTTAGGCATCAGTATGGTGATTAGACAAAAGAGGAAAAAGCACAGCTAGAGAATCTGAGATGGTTATGGGAGGTAACTTAATTAAGACTTTTTGGCTTATAAAATAAAACTGGTTAGAAAAGATTCCAGCCTCCAAATTAATCTGCTGCATTCTTAATTTAGGCTTTAGTACTAATAGTTCTCCAAATGCTAATCCTGCCTCTGGGGCGCTGTTTTTTCTTGCACATATGTGCAATATGCATCATACAGATGCTGTTAATGGGGGATGTCTGACAAGCTGCTTCCTTTCTAGCTGGTGTGCATGTCAGTTGGATAATGTCAGCTTTAAGTAAGATCTCATTAACAAACATTGTTTGAAGCCAGATAACCAGGGACACAGATGCGATCTAACTAGAAATACAGCAGTAGCTTGGGCGTATGCACATTACAATGCAATCTTATTGTGTTCATTGAGAACAATTGCTGTTCTCCATTTCCTTTCCAGGGTCTGGGGGAGAAACTGGGGAAATTAGGCTTTCACAACAGTGCAAACACACACACACACACACACACACACACACACACACACACACACACACACACACACACACACACACACACACACACACACAACTGTAATTTTATGCAGGAGCCCTGGCTTTAATAACGGAAATGTAAATTACTTGTAAAAATGTTGACACATTCATCTTCTCCCAGCTTCTCTCTTGATGTTGGATGATCCATAGAGAAAACGGTTATGTAACGCCGCATACGCTCTTGCTGAGATGTTTCTTGAGATTTGAAGATAGCAGCGGGTTTACCTCAGAAAACCCTCATCATACATACTAATGGATTTGCAATGAGTCTCAGAGCTGGGGTTTTCTGTATTCAAGTGTGCACTCTTACAATATCTTTTATAAGAAAACCACTTTTACTATGCCGCCTGTCCTTCTGGAGACGTATAGATCATGTCCTTACCTGGTGTCAGTACTTCACTATGTACACAAGGAAGATTTGAGCAGAAATGCTGTTTTAAATGCGAGGAGGAAAAATGAGCTGGGAAAAATGAAACTATGCTTTAATCTGAATTATTCTATAAACGCTTTGGCTGTACGTTTCAGATCGTTGTCCAGCTGAACTTCACTAGTCTCAAGTGATTTGCATCCTTTAACAGGTTTTTGTCCAGGGTTTACCTTTACTTAGCTCTATCCTTCTTTTTTTTAATCAGCACAGTTTTAATGTCCCTGGTGAAGAAAAAAGTTCTCACAGCATGAGTCTCTTATCAAGATGTTTCAGCATGGGCATGGTTGCTTCAGTTTTTCATACAATGTAGTTTTTTTTAGACACACGTGGTGATTTGCATGTATGCTCATTTGTAAAATGTTGTTTTTATCCCACCTAAACACCTGCCCTTGCATAAAAACTGTCACCTCCCTAGCTTTTGGAAAATTACAAACTGTTAATCTTAAGGCTTTCTTTTATAAAGAACTTTTTTTCTTAATTATTTTCCATAAATAGCAGCTTTTATCCTCATTGGGCTCTGGATATCCTACCCAGTTACAATAGACATCTTGGCTTCTTCACTGATTAATCCTGTCCATTGTTTTATATTATTCTGTAATGTTACCATACTGGAAATCTCTCCACATCTTTATCTTTGACCGGTCTGTTGCATTCCTTGGTCTTCATGATTCTGTTTGTTCACTGATGTCGTTTAGCAAAACTGCAAAGTAGAACAGCTGTATTTAGCAGATAGTTACACACAGCTGGATTGTGCTGTTGTGGGTCAGTAACTCAGGAGACTAGGCCTGGTAACACCTGCCAGCCCTCCCAGTGCATGCAGCACTGATGGGAGGTGAAGGCTGATTGAAGGGGTAATGAGATGTAGAAGCCAGGCGGCTCTGAAGGGACCAGTGGAGACGCTCTGTTCCTCCCACTCCTCCTCTCCCATCTCTCACCCTGGAAACAGTATAGTAGTTTCCTCACATTTGGTCCACTTAATTTCCCCCTTCAAAGTTTAATATGTACATGCTCACTTTCTCTCCTCCTCACTTATGGCCCACACTTTTGCTCAGGGTTTATTCACCGGTCCAAATTAATTTCTGCCATTTGTGCTTGCTGTCTGTAATAGTCCTTCAATTTCCTGGTTATTTGGGCCCAGCAGCCGATCTATAGTTCAGCCGACTCATGTATTATTTTGTTTTTGTGTTCCTCTCATTGCAGATACTAATTTACTGGTCATGGGAGAAACCTTGAGACCTTCTCTTAGGTTGTTTTATTTTTTCCCTAGAATACCAGATGTCGTGTACGGTACTTTTGTTGACATGTAGATGCAACTAAAGCCCATTTATTCAACCACTTGTTCAATGTGTTTTCATTCAACAAACCAAACAGAGAATCCAAATGGTTCAATCACGCAGCAGTTTTATACATGTAACTTTCTTTGTAGTAAAAAAAAAAAACACTGGCTATAGACCTCATAGCTTTATATAAACATTGACATCAAACAATTATGCTTCAATTATGAATAATTGACCAATGGTTTAGCATCAGTGTTAACCTCTGATGGATCCAGCACTCACTGGCCAAACCCTCAACCTACAACCAACATAATTATATTAATAGCATTTAGGCCTGTCTAAAACTATGAGGGCTTATTCAATTATTATACAATAAAATTTGGGCCTCATGGCGGCGTTATTGTAAGGGATGCTGTATTTCAACATGAATGTCTTGGATTTCAAATCCTGGCCTTGGTTTCTCTCCACATACTGTTAGTTTAATGGTTTTAATTTATGGGTGAGAGAAGTCGAAGGTGCGATTGATTCATTAAAGCCATTGGCTTATATGTAGTATCACATCTTCAGTACGGAGTGTGCTTATTCATAATCAAATCTCTAAAGGCTTTGATGTTGACATGGAGGCTAAATAAATGCTCCGTTTCCACACTGGAAACTGAAATAAGAAGCGTCACTTAAGCCAAAGTTTTAAAATTAGTAAACAATGAGGCTGTTAGCTGCTGGAGAGCGAGACATGTTTAGGTCACTGTCCTTTTCAGAGAAGATGATCAGATACGACTTTTTTAATTTATTGATTTAGTTACATAAGGGAAAACTCTCACTCAAAGGATGGCACCACACACACAGCAGAGACATAATAAGCAGCTAACGAAAATCATTAAAAGATGTACCTTGATTTTTAAGGACGTTTGTGAAGTTACTTGATTGGAGTCGCTGTTCTCAATTTATAATACTCAGCTCTGGGAGTTAAAAAAATGCTAAGGGGTCAAAACAGTGTCAAGCCCCCATTTCATCACTCCACCAAGTACAAAGGACTCCAGCTTCCACTTTCTGGTCCCACCGTCTGAAAGTTTTTGTGGTTTTAAGGTTGAGTTACGTTTAGTAACCATTAAAAACATTAGACCGTAAAGTTTTTAATATACTTAAAAACCTCCCTTGACTTGATTCACCTTGCTATAAAGCTAACTTCACCTGAGCTACTTTAGAATACATTGGTTAAATATCCTCTGAGTTTCAAGAATTAAAAAATGTTCTACCCGAAGTTTGTTGTGCCGAGTTGCTTTTGTGATGATATTGCAGAGAGCAAAGACAGCAGAGCTGGATGCCTTCACTCTGATCATAGTGCGTGTCCAGAATGTCAGAGAACACTGACATGGCTTTTCATAAAGCCAGGATAAAGTCAACTGTGGATCAAAATGACGGTATGGTATGAACGGATGAAATGCCAGCGATTGCTTCTGACCTCCCATCCTGGGTTCCTGTGGTTTTCTTATTCTCTCATGTCTATCATCTTGGAAGGTTTCTGATTTCTCTTTGCAGAGGTTTCATTGAAATTCCCTCATTAAACCTTATACCCTTCTTTTTGTTCTCCTCTCTTTATTCTTAAGCATAGCTTTTCCTCATATTGACTTAATTGTGCATCAAAACATACAAAAGCATGAAGAAAACCCTTAAGGTTGACCTGTATTATCCCTGTGGCAAAAATAATTTTATATATTTTCATGCAAATTTGATTTCTAGTCTGGTAACCTTTATTAAACTTGACTGCACATGTTGTGACTTTTATAATTAAGGATCATCAGACCAGCAAGATCTCAGAGCAGGTTATTGCGATCGTATCACACCTCCTTGCTTCAGGAGTGTCGGCCACTCTCAAGACCCCGGCGGATCTTTGAAGAGCCAGAAAGTCGTGCCGCTGTCATGTGGGAGCTCATTATTTTCGAGGAACAAAAGGAATTCAAGTGCGACAGCCTCCGTCACAGCCAGTCAGAGTGGATCCGATCCTGGATTTGTACTTTTTGGGAAAGCGTGACTTTAGTCCGTTTGGCATTCAGATATGTGTCCAAAGCGTGATGGCAGCTCCAGATGCGTCTGAACGAACTGAAATCACTCTTTCTCATAAAGGAATTATTGATGATCAGAGACAGTTATCTATAAAAGCATGAATCCCACACCCCCACTTTGAAGACATGTGTCCTTTAGATCATAGTTGCAGCTCACCTTAATATAGAAGTTATCAATGCCTTGAATATTTTATTAACCAAAGTAGCCCTTTTTTCTTTTTTGAATTATTGTCTATTTTTCGTGGATGTTTCATATTTTGTATTAAACGTTTCTAGTTTGTTGGGTTGTTAAAACCTTTATCCGCTGTCTATTGAGATGCCACAGACAGATCTGGTATGAGCAGAATCTCATCTGGCATTGGCCTTCGTTCTTTTAATACACTGCATTTTTGTGAGACGAACTTGCACAGTTTTTGACAGACATTTCATCAACTTTAGTAAATCAGGTCTTTGGAATACCAATTGCATTTTTTATTATTATCATTCAGAGTTAAAGAAAACTTCTCCAACTACCTGTATGACATTTTTAATAAACGCCTGTTATTTTATGTTTTATAAAATGGGTTGAAGTTATCAATGTTTATAAAAGTGTAATGATTTTTTAGATCTCTTTTTACTGCTCTCTTTGTGTACAAAACACACACACACAAGCCTGCTCGCCTCCAGGTGTGTGATGACTCTGAACAGCAAGCTGCTGTGACTTACAGCTGGCCCGACCTGTCAGACCTAACCATGCATAGTAAACAGCAACCCCCGTGTTTCCCCACCGCCTCTCCCGCCCTCTTTGGCTATATCTCAGCCAAAATACACTTGTGCCTCTCAGTCCTCAGTTGTTGCACTCTTTGCGGCTCTTGTTTCTCATTTGAGTATGATTTATTGATTGACTCTCGAATGAGTTGTTAAAAATTACGGCTTTTGAGGCCAACCGTTTCATTGCATTGTCCTAACGTTGCTTGTTTTCTCTTTAACCTCTATTAAAAACATCTCCCCTCTGTTTACTTCTAGGTTCTGTATGCAAAAGAGTGCCAAGCTGGTGCCAGGGGTCACCTTAGACCTCATTGAGAAGTAAGTAGCACCGCACAATAGTTTTCCTTTCCGGCCGTTAGCAGGGCTCGGTCTGGAGACATCATTATCCAGTTTCCTCCTCCTGCATCTATCTCTTCGCTTTGCCTCCCTGTCCCTGTTGTTTTCTATCCCGAAGGTATAATCTTGTGCCTTTTGTTTCCCTCTCGCTGTCAAAGTGGTTGCGCTTCGGCAGATTTAAAGCTTTAAATTTGCAGAATTAACCTCCGGGTGTTGAGCAACTGAACGTGGATCATCTCTCGCCCTCAGGCACACCATCCTCAGATTGATGTCCGCTCTCAGTACATCCATAGTTTCACTGTTTTCACTGAAACATGTGGTTGGATACCCAGTAACTTGCCGGAGAGGGGGGAATTAAACCCATATTTTCAGATTGTTGTCTACCCTTTTTAAGACTTGAGGCTTCCGGGAGTTAAACTGTCTCATCAGTTAACTGAGTTTGTGATTATTTGTTAGACAAAGTCTGCTTTAGGTAGGAAAATCTGAGTGAGAGATTTACATGGAATAATAAATCTACATATAGTTATAAAAAAAACAAACTTGTTTGCTGCAATTTCTGTCACTGTTGTAAACAGGGGTAACAAACAGGACACCAGAACATGTAATCGGCCTACATTTTGGGCTTTTTTCCAGTACTACGGCTTGAACAAGCAGAAAAGTCAGTCATTTATCGCCATCTTTGTCTTCTTCCTGCACACTAAAACCACCAAAGTCCTTTCTTTAGTGTCGGAAACGAACAGGCTCAGGGTGCCTTTGTTATAACCTAGTCTGTTTTTCGTGATAATTTGTACGGCACTACTTTGCCTGGCGGACGGACATGTGCCCAGCATACCAATCTTTTGCCCTGTGAATGTGTGTCTGATCACATGCCCTTCCGCCAGGCAAAGTAGTGCCGCAGAACAAACCAAAACAAATTGTCTTATCATATCAAAAAAATCATGATAAATCCATTGAATAGACGCACCGGACTATAAGCCGCTTGTGCAAAGAGTAGCAGTTTATAGTCGGGAAATTACGGTAGTTAAAAATGGCAGAATGAAACAGTGTTCAAAAACACAGCTACTGCATTTGAAAGCAACAAAATACTGTGGAGTCATGAAGAAAGCATCTCTGTCTGCTTATTCAGTGGATAAATCTACATTCAGTAGATATGAGGAGAACGCCATTTGTCTGCATTTTGTCAAGTGTAAAGGTTGGTGCAGAGGAGATTATTTTGTGGAGTGGATTTTTGCGGGAGTCGGACGTTTTGTTTCAGGGAAACGAACTCCTAATGCAGCAGCGTTAAGAGACTGTTTGGACAAGTTTACGCTTTAAAATTTGTGGAAACAGTTCGGTGTCATACATTCTTGAAACTTGAGTGTCTCTCTTTTATCCTGTCCTGATAGAAGACATTTGAAGTAAATTAGTCTTGCCTTAATAAAATAAAAAATGGTGTGAAATTCACATAAACCCACCCATAAACCTTATTGAAAGCCTTCTCAGGTATATAACGCCTTTAAATCCTGTGACTTTAGAAGGGGACCTCTCTCACGTTTATTAGGTAGATGAATGAATACATTTGGCATTGTAGTTCACCTCAAGCTTTGTTAGATCGGATGGTCTGTGGAGATGAATTTTTAAGTCTGTTACAGATTCTCATTTTTACTTATGGCTTTACTTTCACTGGAGTTCATTACCAATGCATTTACCCCCAGCAGGATACCTGGGAGTTTGATGCAGTTTACATGTCAAATAAATGAGGACACTTCTCTCTTTTTTTCCGAAGCCATCCATGGGAATTATTCATGATTCAAACATTTATTTTTCCAGGTTTTTCATCTCTCATCCAAGATCGTTCCTTTTAGTTTAGTTTTTCTCTGATCTTTTGATTTGTACACAGCGTCACTGCTGCTTTTCATCTCCTCTCAAACACCACCACTCTCTCGTTGATGGGAGTTGTGCAGGAAATGCTGCACAGCTAGAGCTGAATGACTCCCAAAGGCAAGATGGGAAACCCACTAGAGAAGTGAACACCTTTGAAGAAGTGTACGGTGTTTTCTTGTTTTTGTTTTTTACTTGTATATTCGCTCTTCTGAACAACTTTGGCATTAGTTGAAACTGAAGCTCGCCCTTTATGCTCCAAGCTTCCATGTTATTTTTTCAAGTCTTTTCATATTCAAGTACATGAACAATAACATTTGACCTGGTGACTGTAAGGACAGTTAAAACAATCACAAAAGTCACATTTGCATATATGTGTGTATCGTCTCCTATTTAGCCATTAAGTTAAAGGTAGTGTTTTAATGAGATTAAAAGTAAAAAACAAAAAAAACAAAAACAACTAATAGACAGTGGTGTGAAAGATAAAACTGTTGGTTGAATGTTGTGAAAGAGCCACACTGAAAGTCACAGGCATGGAGGATCAAAAAGCAAGTCTACTCAAAAGTTTTTATGGAAATTTAAAAGGTCTGAACTGCAACGACCTTCAATGAATTGAGAACATCTAAACTAGACATATGCAGGACAATGTCACTTTTTTTTATTTTTATTACTGAAATAAATTAACGTTTAAATACACTAAAATGTTGTAAAATGCTTATGAGGAAGTATAAATACACAAATTCTACACATTCTGCACTTTGTGATCAGATTGCTTTTTTGTGTTGGAGTTTTGTGCTTGTCTTAATAGTCCGTTGTAGAACTTCACCCATGAACATGACAAATGCAGATGTTATTGAAGTCCAACTGAAGTTCGCACTGTAGTGTTTCAGTTCAGCTAGGGATTATTTGACCACCAGGAGCCAATATTGTTCACCCACTTTATTTTAGCATGCATTAAATCAGAATAGCTGTTCCTTTGGTTTGGATTAATAAAAATCAAACTTTGTTAAGAAATGCCTCTAATGCTTACCAATTTAAATACTACATGTTTGATACTGATGGGTACCATTATTTCAGTTCCTTGTCGTTTGTCTTCATCACATCCTGAGAATGGTTGTAAGAGTTTTTGGACTTTCTTGGATCGTTTTCTATTTTTAGATCTCAGCTTAATTAAAGTTGTGAAAGACAGCAGGAATTTGTAACTATCTCCGTCTAATTCTGTTCGACGTCTCTCTTCTGAAAGGACGGGAACACAAAAGGTGACGAAAGGTGAGGTCTGAAATTCTCTTTGCATTCCTTATGATACTTTAATGGTGCAGCTAGCAAAGATAATTAAACATAGTTACAACATTTATTTAAAAAAGCACGCCGCCTTCTGAAAATGATGGCTAATGTCATTAAAAGTTAGATGTTTTACTTCCCTTTAATGTCATCATTATTGTCATTTTAAAAGGTTCTCCAACTTTGTGTCTGACCAGATCAGCAGTATTTGACTGCCGTGGCTCAAACGTGCTGTTTTTGTAGATTGCATGTTCTTTTTGTCACAGGGGGTATAAATGTTAAGTCAGCCAATATCCGTCTTCGTTAAATAATGGATGTCCTCAGAGCTCATAAAAGAAAAATGGGATTAAACTCATCTCACCTGTTAACTCTCTAGAGTCGGACCGGCTCTCTGACTTTGAGCCTCAAAATTAAGCATTAGAGAACGTTAGTTCAATACTTGACTGAATAATAATAGAATAAGCAGCTTAGCGACACATTAGTCCTCCACATTTGAGCTTTCATAAACAAGGCCTAGTTCCTGACAGTAGTTGACACGTTGAGAAAAGTCAACAGGGTTTGTTTTTACAGATATTTCCTTTTTTTTTTTTTACAATTGAATGTGCCCCGTAAAAAACCAAAAAACCTTTTCAACTGCCTTATATGTTCAGTAACCCAACATAGCGGGCTCAAAATCCTGGCAAATGCATAAAGGCAGAACAGAAAGTTAATTAAAAATCAACTATCACATTTCCCTATTCCGATTTTGGCAGCCAGTGTTGACAGAACCGGTAGTGTTTTGACTGAATGAAGACAGCATTTCCCATGAGGACAAGTTATGGAAATATTTTATGAAGGTTCATAAAAGGTACCTAGTGTTGCTTTAATAACAAATAATGCAGGATTAGTATTGCACCCACATGTTTGTGCCACCAGTAGGGTAAGACTAACCCGTCTCATGATGGTCTAACCTCAGCTCACGTTCCCTATTAGAGGGTGAAAAATACAACGCTTACAGTGATAGTGAGGTGATGAAGGTTCGAGTGCACCACGGTCTACACTACTTTGCACTTCAGCAGCAACTTTAGCAATGTAGTTGGGATCAAGATGACAGACGACTGAAGCAAGCATGCCCAGCCTTGCTTAACCTGCAGTCCAGCGTGGAACGCATCCGTCAACCACCAGCCTCGTCGCAAACCTGTTCTGGGCAATTGCCGTTGATACAGCCGGCAGGTCCATGGAGAGCATTTAACAATCAGACGTGTAATGTGGAACTCTGCTTCTATGTTAGTCTGATGCCTTTACTGTCAACCTGCTATAAACGGATTTGTATAAACATCCTACTCGAAAAATAAATTGAGTTTGCATTAAGTGAACTGTTAAAATGTTCAAATTAAAGTTTGTAAAAGCGCACCAGGTAGTGTCACTGCTCAGACACAAAGAGCCTTGGCGCCTTCTTATGTAATTGGTAGATGAAACAACCTTTTCCCACTCGTGTCCTTTATTCAACAGGATGCAGTATGTTAGAAGAACCAGCCATTACACTCATCATCCACTCGCCTGGCTCATATCGTCACCTTTAAAGGACACACGTGGACAGAAATGCCAGTCCAGCACTCGTCGCTTTCCCTCTAATCGTTTGTTGGGAAATGAATCCGGTCTCGTGGCAACTTTGAATAGTCGCATGTTGATTATTTATTTATTAATTTGATCATTCTTTGGTCTCCTCTCCATCTGTGCACCCTTCTGCCTCATTCCTTCCCACGTTCATCCAACTCACATTCTGGTCGGATCCAGTCACAGTAGCGTTTTTACATAATGGAGTCACGACGCGCGGGGCATGTGGATTTTACCTGCTCACTGTGGGCCCCTCACATACTTGCTCATCCCCTCATGTTTGTCTCAAAGGAGGCTGTTGAAGCAGAGCGAGTTAGGATGATCCATATTAAGTCTCCTCAGTCTCTTTCACTGTAAGGCTTTTAATGCAACCTCCTGTACTTTGGTAACTAGCAGGCTTCTGATGTCCAGCTTTGTTTTAGGGATATTGATCCGGTAAGAAAATACTTCATTCATTGGCTACTTTGTGACGTCAAGCACTCAGCCTCTTAAGGTGACATATATATATATATATCTGTATTTTTTCTTTTTTTCTCCTTTCTGTAGAGCTGTTAGACGCTCCAGTCGTTCAGATTAAAAGAAGGTGAAATAATGTCGATCTTCAGTAACAGGAGCTGGATTTTTGTTTCAATTGAAGGCTTTCTTATTCAGGATCAATGTGTATTTCAAGCTCCCCATGCAGTCATTTTAAATGTGAACTTTGACCTCTTTTTTTCTGAATTTTGTAAACATTTACCTACCCGGTTGAGTCGTGTTAATCTGTGTAGTTTTTGAGTCTGTATCCTAGTGTGACAAGGTAAATTGAAAGCTTTGCAACTGTTTCTTGGGTTGAAATGGGGGGAAAAAGGCTTAAAGTTCGAACCAACCTTTCAACATGGAACGGTTGTCTCAGGCGACACGTCCGTTAGGACGGCTTCTTTATTTCATACCCTTATTCCAAAGCAATGGTGCACTTTTTGATGTCAACATCATAAAGCAAGAATCATCATAAAATACCTAAATAATAATGTCAGTAGTACTCCTACTTGAAACTTGAGACATTCTCAAACATTTGAAGCAAGAGAGTACAGAGCAAGAGATGGACAAAACGTACCCAAACCTTGATGGATGGCACAAGCTCAACACTTACGAAGGTATTCTTACCCATTCAGTGCTTTTTCTATCTACTTCTCCTCCCATCCAACACTTTCCTCTTGTTCTCCTTCAAAAATGTATTGCAGATAATAATCAGCGAGGTTGTGAACTGCTGAGTGTTCAACCTGACTGCTGACTTTTCAAACACCTTTGGCAGACACTCAAAGCGCTCAGGAGTTTGCTGGCCCCCATCGTTACACGGAGAACTCGTAGTACCAGGAGCCTTGCAGCTGTTATTATTTGTCCCTTGGGGGTAGAAATGGACGGCTTGGGTCAAGAAAGTTCAGCATCGTTGCACAAAACTTGGATGGGTGGAGGGCGCTTAATGACTCGGGAGGTGATCTATTATTGAAAAAGGGAAAGTGGGCGTACCAGTGCTTCGTAGTGGTATTTATGGAAGTGCAATCTGATAAAGATTGTAAATCTTTGGAACCTGACAGTTTTTAGAGACATGCTGTCTGAAACATGGTTGGAAATGCATTTAAAGAATTTATACGTAACCTACAGTACTTATACTTTTGTTTCGGAAATTCACTTTTTCCTGACTCTTATTTAACCGTTCATAATAAAAAAAAAATACAGATAAAAATACTTTTTTTTTTTTTCTGAACTTCTGTTATATAACAAATGTAACCGGATTCATACCTGTAATTTTATCCTTTTATTTTGATAATGTCATCCCATAATTGATCACTTTTGTTCATTTGGATCTTAAGAGCTTAGAAATGGCATTATAACCCTTTCCTGACTTATATAGATTATAAGTATTTCTTTTTTAGATCTTTTAACCAGGTTAACTTTCTCTGATATTAAATTTCTCAGATTTGAAAAGTACCACCAAAAAAAGGCCCAAACAGAACAAATTAAGGTATTAAAATGAAGCGTCTTTGATCCCACATCTCCTTATTCTAAATCTGTTCCTTTGTCAGGACGGACAGTATTTTTCTTTTGTGATGATTTCTTTTGACGTTAGAGAAGGTGCGGTCAGTACCGGCAAGTGAAGGCCAGTTTTGTAAATATTTTACTACCTAGACACCTTGTCAAGTCAAATCAGAATACAGATTTATTTCACTTTGTAAAGTCGCCATTGCTGAAATATACTTTACCTCTTGTAAAATCTCGTAGATCTCAAACATGATCAAACGGAGAGGCTGGATTTGCTTTTGTGTTCGTTCCTGGTGTCAGTCTGATCTCAGCCGGTAGCGGCTCTGAGGCTCAAAAACGCATGAATATTCAGCTGTTGTTCTCTCTGAGTAAGAAACCTGGCACCTTCGAAAGTTAATTTTCCTTAACACGATGTTGCAATAGTGCAGAACAGTTGCCACTTTTTGCGCTGAGTAAACTCCGTGACATGCGGTGAGTGCGGCTGACACGACGCCATCTGTGTTGTGTTGCGTTGCAGGATCCCTGGCAGGCTCAACGACAGACGCACTCCCCTCGGAGAGCTCAACTGGATCTTCACCGCCATCACCGACACCATCGCGTGGAACGTGCTGCCCAGAGGTGAGTGTCTTCATAAACATGAAGATACAGTTTGGTGCATCACAGAAATCTATTTATTTGGATATATTATATCCTCACAAGTACTGATATACTGACTGAGAGTAACATTCTTGTTTTCCCCACCAAAGGGGGGAAAACAAAGCTTTATCCAGAAGGGAGATTTTCCCTGATTTTTTTCCTTTTTCTAATTCTGTAAACTTTCTCCCCCCTAATTTGTATTTTTGTTTAGAAAGCTTTAAATCACCCATAAAGATTTATGCTCTTTCGTTTGAAGCACGCAAGAAGAACACCAATTTTTGCTTTTATTTATCTATTTATTTCTTATCACAAGATTGTTTTATTTAAAAGAAATTGCATCTCCTCATATAGTTTTTATCCTAAATAAGTCTATTTTAAATTGGTACTTTATCATTGTACTTTATTAGTATTTATTATTATTACTTGTATCATTATTATTATTATAGTGGGACAAGATATTGTGACAATTTTAAATCTATGTTGCCCTTGTGTTTACATCATAAGGACAACCCTTATTAAGAAATATATATGTAAACATCAACACCTTATGCAAAAAACAAACAAAATTCATTTTGTCAGTGCTAATTGAAAAAAAATTGTTTAAAGGGGATTTGCATGCTTCAGTTTGCTGCCCTTTTATAAAAAGGCTAAACAATGTTTAAAAATACAGAAAAATTCTACTGGTTTAAAAGAGGTTTTGATGTAATAGTTTATAAGATATCTTTAAAAAGCACTAAGTGCTGGTGGTGGGTAGGAGGATGAGCTTGCAAAGACATCAGAGCCACGCTGAAATGCTTCTTTAAACTTATCTTGGCAGTGATGAAAAATAAAAATGTCCCGTGTGGTTTGGCTAGCAGGGAGTCAAAAGTGGGGCCCCTAAAATAAAAAGCTGCAGTTTTTAGGCATCAGTAGTACCAGAAGAGTATCCGAACATCCCCAGTGGCTGAGATCTTGAGGCCGTTGATATAAAATGCCAGAAGTGCAGTTTGTGCAGGTCAACTCTTCAAATTGAGATTAATTGTGTTTAGAGTTCCTCACACTGAAATTGAACATATCACTTCGGCCAGACACAACACTGCAAATTCCTCTCACACTTGGCACACACACTAATTCATCATGACATTCTTCCAGATTTGATTTGATTTTTTTCCCTCCTGTTTTATATATGCAACACGCATGAACTCACTCGAACTTTCACGTCACAAACTTTATCCCGGTAAGAGGAGCATTGTGACGACGCTGATTTTCCTGCCAAAGCCTTTAAAAGCCTCATGGCTCTACTGTTAATGAAGCAGCCCGCCACCAGAGAGAGTCCCTCTAATGAAGGCGCTGCATACACCTTATCTAAATCACACACACGTACACACTGAGAGCGCAGCAGCCTGACACCGACATCGTCCACATTGTCCCGTGTGAATTATATCCAACCAAGTAACAGAGAAATCATAATCGGCATCCAAAAACGGTGTCAAGGGAATGGCTTGACTCCAATAAAGTAAAGTTGAGGTAAATTAGTGGGTGCATACATACATATATATATGTATATATGTATGTATATATGTATACATATATATATATGTATATGTATATATGTATGTATATATGTATGTATATATGTATGTACATATGTATATATATATATGTATGTATATATGTATATATATATATATGTATATATATATATATGTATATATGTATATATATGTATATGTATATATGTATGTATATATGTATGTATATATGTATATGTATATATGTATGTATATATGTATGTATATATGTATATATATATATATGTATATATATGTATATATATGTATATATATATATATGTATATGTATATATATATATATGTATATATATATATGTATATATGTATATGTATATATGTATATATATATATGTATATAT